>VDFB02334464.1:0-75632 GCA_007258455.2 Sequoia sempervirens | reverse complement strand
GGATGCCGATGACACGATGACATGGGAGAACCTGACCGGCAACGAGTGCAAGCAATGGTGGCGAAGCACTCCGGACGACCACTCTCTGAAGGTTGCGCTTCGACACGCTCGGGTGGACAAGGCTGTACTCGTGCCCTTTTTCGGTTCTCGGGAGTTCGAGCCTTGGCTGAAGGCGATGGTGGAGAACTACTGTAGGCATACGCACAAGTCCGTCATTGACTACAGAGGTTGCCAAGTGACAGTTTCATTCTGGCCTCAGGACTTCGAGAGGGTGTTCGGCGTCCCAGCTTTGGGAATAGGGGTTAATAAGCCCAAGAAAATGACGCAGGAACACAAAGAACTGCTGGTCAAGCAAGTGTGCCGAAGCGACTTGTCAGCCGAAGAACAGCGTACCATATGGAATACTGGCAATCGAGGCCTCCGGAAGGGTCACCTAGCAACGGCAGAATGGAAATGTTTGCTCGACCTGATGAAGTGCCGACTCACAGGGGCTAGCCGAGCGTCGGACATTGCCTTATGGCAGGTGGATTTCATGGTCGGACTCCGGGTTGGCCGAGTATACAACTGGGCGAGGCTACTCACAGAGCGGATAAGGGATTTTCTGGCGCAGAGGCATAAGGCCTTCTATATGACTCAGCACGCCATAGCTCTCTTTTTGGATGCCGTGCACACACAGGTGCCCGAGGGCAATTGGGGTCGGTTGCGGCCACTCACTCACCTGGACCCGGGATGGCCTACCGTATTCTACTGGTCGGAATTGGAAGCAAAGCAAGCCGGCGAGGGCACAGCCTCGGGGAAAAAGAGGAAACGGAAGGAGGCATCGGTGGAAGAGGAAACATCGGAGGAGGAGGCCTCAGAGGAGAGCGATGCATCGGACAGAGAGGAGCCCATTGACTTATCTTCCTCGCCATCGGAGTCGAGTCCACCGGCGGATGAGGAAGTATCTGTTGCCATCGGGGGTCAGGAGGCAGGCTAGATTGACATACCAGTATTGCAGCCGGCAGGATTCACTCTTCCGACACCCCCAGCCAGCCAGAGCACACACTCGGTCACGTTCACCCTCCCCGTTGCATCGGTTGGAGCCGGACGGATGTTGAGGGTAGCCGCTTCACTGCCGGGAGCATCGCCAGGGTGGGCACCTCTCGCCACCACATCACAGGGGGCAGTTACCATATCAGCAGCAGGTTCCACTGCCTCGGTGGAGATATTGCCGGCAGTTTGCTCTCTTACACCACCGTCAGCATCGGCAGCCACAGGAGTGGCAACCTCGGCAGGAGTTAGGGGAATGACTGAGGCCACGGAGGAGACGACTCCAACCCCAGGAGCACCCGGGGTAGCACAGATCGACAGTTGGCTGGGGTCGGTGGGCCTCACTCTCGACGTGGACGAGCAGCCAGCCGAGCAGCCAGACGAGCAGGAGAAGAGTCCCTCGGAGGGACAAGGGGATAAGGAGGGGCCGATCATTCACACCCAGCAGAGTGAGACGGCCAGGATCGGCGAAGACACACTTGCACTCCCGGAGGCGAGCATAGCCGAGGCACCAGAGACAGCCATTCAGGAGCCTCAGCCGGCAGACGGGGAACAACCCCAGGAGGAGACGGAACATTGCATACCTTCGGATGACGAGGACGGGGAGGGCGCCTCCACAGAGGGCTTCGTCGTGGAAATGTCTCAGCCAGACCCGTCGGATCCGGTAGGCACAGTACAGAGATATGTGGAGGAGCTCGAGCACATGGGCAGATTGATGATCCGTGTGGGACAGGTTTCTAGGGACCTGAGGATTGGCCGATCACCTCTAGTAGGCCAGGAGGTTCGTATTGAGGATTTATGCGGATGGGGTGTGGGCGGAGTTTGTTAGGATATTGGGGTGGCCGGGAGGAACTCTGCCATGATGAGAGACTGGCGGGGGTCCACCGAGGCTAGTGGGACGGGATGCAGGCGTCTTGGAGAGTCTATACTACATCGAGCTGGCATTCCGAGATGTTTTTCTTCTGATGAAGCGCCAAAGATTTTCCACTACGATGTGCAGTATCTCGCCGAGTGGATGCCTATAGACTTCTTCAGCGGGTCAAGGATGAGTCTGCTGCGACCATCAAGAGCATTCAGGATAACTTGACTGAGCAATCTCAGCTCGCCAGTGACAGGGGAGCCCGATTGGAGATCTTGGAGCCTCGGGTGACAGCCTTGGAGGAGGGGGCACAGCAGAAAGAGGCAGCCTGGCAGCAGCGAATGAAAGCATTGGAGGACCAGTTAGCTGCCAAAGAGGTAGAGTTGGCGGCCAAGAATGCCGAGGCAGAGCAGGCAAAGAGCCAACTGATGGAGGCAGCCCGGATGGTGAAGGCGGCGAGGGAGAGGGAGATCCTGGCAGATCGGCAGCTTCGTACACGCACGGAGGAGCTGAGGCGCCTAAGAGCAGAGCATTCTTCCACCACTCCGACGTCATCGGTGCATCCAGGGACGCACTCCCTTCCCCCTACCTCTCAGTAATCTTATCTTGTTGTATCTGTCGTCTGGAAGACGACTTTCTTTTTGGGGGGGATGATGTTAGTCGGATATTTTACTTGTTGTCGTTTGCTTGTTGTCGGCCGTAGTTGGCCTCGGTCATACTCGGCAGTTGTCAAATAAAACAATAGTTAGTAAAGAATAATTATGTCATGTAATGTCATGTACTCTCGGCAAAACATGTTCAGATTAGTGTTAATGTAATGTTGTTATGAAACGTCATGTCGGTTGGTTGCCTAACCACCGCCGAGCGTTATATGTAGTCGGGTGGATGTAGTCGAGAGATAGGGATGCTATGATAATAATGAATGAGTTTTGTTGCCGATGATTATACTGTGAGCATTGTGATACTCTTGTACATGATATTCCTGAGAATGAATAAAGGTTTTGGCATTTTACTATGATATCTTTCAGTTTACTGTTTTATCCTATGTTCTGCACATTACCAGTTTGCCAGTAGTACGTAAGAGTAGAATCCCATTCCGTAGGCAAACATAGTAGTCCACAAGCAGCACATGCCATCAGGAAATTGAATTCGTGAGCAACACATGCCTACAGTGTCCGCGAGCACACTAGCAAGGGTCGAGCACGATCAGTCACCACATTCGCCAAGATCACTTGCACGTCCTCCAAGATCAACCGCCACTATTTTATCTCCGACAAGGTGGGACCAAACTGGTGTAAACACCACTATCGGTCCAAGCAGGGATTTGAACTCTGGTTGCCCCACAAATGGACAACCATCTCACCGTTACACCAACAGGTGATCCCTGAAAGTGGAAGGAATTTTACTTAAGTTGATCATCTTTGATTATTGTCTAACGCTAACAAGCTGTGAAGTTTTGAAAAAAATTAAGGGTGGTTTATTACAATGCCACTTAACAAACATCACAATATCTTTGTTTAAAATGGAGATGACTCCATATTGTGTTTATAAAACCCTATTTCTCTCGTGGTTAGTAAGCTATCCACTAAGTTGCTCTCCTAGCTGACCAAGTTTCAATTCCAGATAACAATTTTTCTCTTAAGTAAGCAAGATTAGCCAATCATATTCAATCCCTTGTTAACACACATTTATGTACTCTTGCTTGCTTAGTAGACATAACAACAACAATCAGTGAACCAATTAGAGTTCACGACATCAATAAATCTAACACCAAATGACATGTCATCTCAAGCACCATATAAACATTTATGTGACATAATTTTTTGTTAAAGGCTTGCTGCAAATTTACTAGTTTTGGACCAAAACTTATAAGTCCATAACTTCACCATACAAAATCATTTTGAGCCATTTTCTCCACTGTGCACATTTTTTTGTCATATAACCATTGGTTTAGGCTTTATTGACTCAATCTGCATCTAGAACAATAGTCCATGCTATCTAACTTAAGTGTATGCAAGCTCCTTGGGTCAAAGTATTCTTCATGGATGGTCCATTTGGAGGCTTATCTCAAGGGTTAGGCTATGGATGTTAGTTTCTCAGGACAATCTAGAACTCAAGGACACAACTTAATTCAATATTAGAGAAAGGAAATGTAGAGAAACAATCCATGGAATCACCACACTCATTGTGGATGATAGATTTCACTACTACTATATTTAGGAGAGTGATCTAATAAAGCTATGGACAAGTATAAGAGCTTGTTTGATACCAAATTCCCAAATAAATTGATTGGGTATAGAATTTTAGACTTTCAAGCTTCTTCTTTTGATTATGTCAAGGAGTTTCTTTTAAAATTCAACATAATCTACACTAAGCTTAGGGAAATACAAGAGTCGGACAAGAAGGATTGAGAATATGAATAATCTTCTAAATAATCTTTCATCTGATTATAAAATCTTTGTATGCAATTTCTACATCTCATGTCTTAATCAAAAAATGCCTAGGATCTATCTTTGAGGAAGCATGTCAAACTCCCAACTAGTTTCAGGCCTTTTTATGAAACTACAGAAAGTTGTCCCCAATTAATTAGGTTCATGCAGTTAGACCATTTGAGAGATCTCAAATTTGATGTCAAGGCTCTAGTAGAGATCATGTAATATCAACAATTGGACAACCTTAGGAAATATGCAAATTTCTCAAAGTATGAAAGCTGAAGCCTGAAATAATTGTGAAATACAAAAATGTAGATGACAAATTCCACTGGAATAAATAAGTTACTGAATTTCTTGTATGATCAGCAATATTTGTGGATGTGATTCCTTTACAGATATATGATAATAATATTAATGAAGCAAAAATAGGACCATTTCTAGAGGAGAATGATGTTTAGGGGCAATAAAAAATGTCCAAATGACATTGTTATGATAAGGGGAAGAAGTAAAATAAGGATTTTCATATTTTCAGAATTTGATTTGGGATTCAAAGCTTTCATTGTTTGGTATGTCTCCTTGAATAGTTCCTTTTGTATGTCTGACATGAGAACCAATTCTTGTGGGCAAACCTACATACAACTTTTATGTCATGTATGCAATTTTTTAATAGATGAGATTATATTTTGTAATAATCGAAGTATAATTTATAATTTTCAATTGTGTTCTTCAGATCTTTCAATATTCTTTTTTTTTTCCTCCTGAATTTTTCTATGAAATTATAATTAATGTATTTTGTTTACATTCCTACTCAGCATCAATGATTTTCATCTCTTCTGGTTGTGGCTATGGCCAGTATTACATATTGAAAATGTTGCATTTGCCATTTGTTATGATAGTGACACATTACCTTGGCTTGTGCATATGCAGGGAACACCAATGATATTGATGGCAGATGAGTATGGTCACACTCGATATGGAAATAATAATAGTTATGGTCATGATAATGCTCTGAATCATTTTCAATGGAATCAGGTATGGATCATTAAAGTTGAACTTCAGAGCTGTTATTTGTTCAGTTAATCTCTCTTGACAACTTTTTTGCTACTGAATTGAATGATGAATCAAACACAGCTAGAGGAAAGAAAGCAGAGTTATTTCAGGTTTTTTGCTGAGACAATCAAGTTTCGTCGACAAAATCCTCTTTTGGGACGTAGCATATTTCTAAAACAGGTAAACCAAGTTATCTTTTAGCCATGTTTCCCATGGATGTGAGTTTAATGTTTATTTGAATTTTGACAATATTCTTTTGAGACCAATAGTGTCCCAAAAGATGTCAATTTTGAAAATACTAAATATCTAATTTTTACTAGTCTTTGTAATATGCACCCTTAATTTTATTTTTGAAACTTGTTAGCTCAAAACAAAATGAAATGCCAAGCAACTTCCTTTCCACTTTCTGAACACCGAGTTCCCAATGTGGGCGAGGTGAGAGCATATGGTGTATGCCTATATGGTATTACAATTATACTTGAAATAAAGCAGCTGGAAGTAATATCTACTTATCTAGTGGGGGTTAGTTTAACACTTCCACTTTTCAATATGAAAACTTGTACAATAAAGAAAATGTAAGCCAACTCTTCCACTTTCCAGTGGTGAGTGAATACAAAGAAAATAAGCAACTCTTCCACTTTTCAGTGGTGAGTGAGTACCAAAGAACCACTTATTTTGTGGGGTGAGTAACAAGATCCACTTATGCAGTGGGTTGAGTAACAACAAAATATTAAGAGAAGTTCATTGGTGGTACTACCACTCAGTGTTACAATATAAGCTCATTCAAAACTCCTCAATTCAAGATATGCATCTGCTGTTACAAATATTGCTATGAAAGAAAACTGATATAACATCCTCACATGTAACACAACTTCAAAGAACTAACCACCCATCATTAAAATAACAAATATACCTCAAGGAAATGGCAAATAGATGACTGGTACAAGTCTGAAATTTCACTGCAGCAGTCTGGACAGTGAGATAATGACTCAAAAATCTTCAATAATGCACTCTCAAATGCACCCAAGGGCCAATGTAGGCTTAGAAAAATGTTTCCAGCTCACTCTAGGCAACTTACCACGTCTCAAGAATGAGTTATAACAATCTGATAATGATTAAACAGCAGCTATAGGTTTGATATAACTTTGTGAACACTTGAAAAACTTCATATATTTTCATCTCTAAAATACCTGGAAACTCAAACTCCATTAAAACCCAATGTGTTTCCTGAATCAAAACACCCAACCAGCTAGGATGGATCTTGCACCATTGAAACTAGTGAATATTGATGAGGGTTTTAGTCCTCAATCAACTATTGGAAGAACTCAATGTTCACTCCGACAAAATCCTGTTATGTGTGCAAACTTCAATAATGCAAATAAGAGCCCCAAACCTCCTTTTATAGCTTTTACACTGCTTTTTTTGGAAAAGTGTTTTTTGCATTTTTGTTGCGTTTTTGAAAAAAATGCTTTTCTACCTTTTTCCTGAAAAGTGCTTTTTGATTTTTCTCGAAAAAATGCTTTTTTTAAAAAAATAACCTTGTCTAAGTCCCCGTTTCCCCTAGGTGTTCACTTGAGGGAACATAACATAACTTTATTAAATTAAAACACTAAAGTAAATATTATAACATTAACTTTATAACTTTAGTGTAATAATTTAAATAATCCAAACCATTTTGCGGAAAGCACTTCCAAGGCACCGAAAACCAAAACTAATCATGCCAAGAAGAATCTGATGTTAAAGAATGATGTTGGGTGCCAAAACGGGCACTTACTAAAAATAACAACATTCTACAAGAACTGTGGTGAACAACCCAAAAGTCCCAAAATGCTACAAAGAGTGTCACCATAATGAAAGCCAACTGAATTCCACACCACCATTGAATGCCAAAAAAACCCTAAATTGAGCTCTCCAAGAATGTTGGAACTCTCCCAAACTAACCAATTAGCCTCCGAAAGAGTTGGAAATTTGCTAAATGTGCACGAATTGGCTAAATGCCAAAAGGGGACATTACAATCTATGCAAATTCCATTTGCATTGTGACAACTGAAAAAAATCAAAGATAACTTATGCCAATATCTCCTCAAGGGTGGCATTCTAAATCTGTTTGATCAATTTTAAACTGGCTTTAGTACTTTTGAACTTGTCTTTAAGCACTTCCCTAGTTTGAAGAGTATATCTGTATTTATCGTGACTAATATTAGGGATAAATGAAATACACCACTATGTTTTGCAATCCCATAGGCTATCTAATTCATTTCCTTGTATATCTGAGAGGATTGTTCCAACTTCCTACTTCATTTCTTTATATATTAGAAACAATATATTTTATTCTTCTTGTAGTATATTGACTATCTAATTTGAAAAATATCATCTAAATGATATGATAAAGATAATAGCACAAGGAAGCCATGACACAGTGCTTCCAAAAAATTCCAGAACAAACAACACAAACATCTATAAAAGGTTTATTTTCAACACTCATATCATAAAAATAGTTTCTAGACATCATAAGAATATTGTGCAGTGGTGTGGAGTTGACATTCTTGAACTTCCTATCTATTTGTTGAATACTCGTCTTTTTCTCTTGATCAAGTCCTAGTTTCAAGCAATTCCCCGATGATGTGTCCTGCAACAGCCTAGTCAAAGGTAGTTACACAGGATTATGCAGAAGATTTTATATATTGACAAACCGCAAAAAGCCTACTGGCTAAACAAAAATTTAATTTGTATGTAAAGTATGTTGTTGTAATTGATGGTGCATGTTACTTTTTGTGCTTCTAATACCATTTTCATCATTCTGAAAGGGATTGACTCATCTCTGCTAAATTTCTTTTGAAGGCAATTGAATCTCAAGTATATTATTTATCATGAATTTATATGTAGATGTCATCATAGAAATAATATTCTGCATTTATTATCCTCAATAATTGTTCAAAGGAAGTATTGCTTATTGCAGAATGATGTCACTTGGCACGAGAATAACTGGCATAATCCTGACAGCAGGTTTCTTGCATTTACGTAAGTCATTTCCCTTCAATTTAACATTGAAATTTGAATCTTAAATTTTATTTTATTTTCAAATTTGTTGTTTTTCAGTCAACTATAACTATTGGTTTTCTTCTTCCTTTTATATGTTTTTAAAGGCTGGTGGTTGATTCTCGAGCACTTGCAATTGTAGTAAGGCATTCAAGCTTTTATAGACTTTTCAACCAGATGTAGGAGTCTCCTTGATCTAGAAGCTTCAAAATGTTCTGTAAAATCTGTAGTTTCTGTCAAACTTGTCACAGTTAATACAATGTACATACTTGAGAATTTGAGTTTCCCAAGGGAATTTAGGATTAATGCAATTTCCGAACTCAGTTTTAGATTGAACTAATGAGATGATCGTATCACAGTGTCGGTAGCATTTAAATTGATCTACGCCTAGATGAGAAAAGTCCAATGCTCATTCTGGCAATCACCTACTAGCACCCAATATTCCATTGCAGTAACAAGCATTTATCTCTACGGTTTGTTTCAAGAGAATTGATGACAGATAATGAAGGGAAATCCCTACCTTGTTGATTTGCCCAATCCTTTCCTACATCAGTTCACGTACATTATGTTCCTATTGAATGCATCTTTCATTGCTTGAGTGGAGAGATTCTTCAACTACATTTAGATAATACATTTCCTTGTGATTATGTTAAGCATGGTTAAGTAGAGCATTTGCCTAATACAAGCTAGCTGTTAGCCAATACTGGTACTGTCATGGATGAGGTGTTTTGGGATTTTTAGAGTGTATTTGGCACTCTCTAAGTATCGCAAGTATTTTTGTAGTTATGAGTAGTAGTAAAAATATTATTCATCAGGTTGTGATATAGTGAATGGTGATATCAGTTTGTACATGTCATCTTTCAAAAGACATTAGGAATTTTGTTGCCTAGCATACAAGTCATCAATATGATGAAGTCTGAATTGGAGTTGTATTTCTATTTTTCCTTTTCTACTATGTTGGAAAAGTATTGAAACAATTGATCCTAGTTCAATCCTTGGGACATGGATATTGCCAAAATAACAAAGGAAAAGCTCAATACCTAAGATTCTACTCAAAGTCTTGTATGTTTTCTTTCTATGAAATAGCTAGGAGATAGTGGCGAATAGATGCATGTGATTGGGAACTCAATTTGAAACATATTGAGGAGAACTAGTTCCTTTGAGGACTCTTGTGATGGCATGTCATTGACTTATGTTACCAACTTCCATTTTCCATGTTAACCATTCTAGGCATAATTTTGAGATATTTCTAACTTTCCTACAAGCTCTCCTACAATCATGTCCTCTACTTTTGGATCATGACCTATCATTAACTTCATCTTTGTATGTTGGCACTCTATTTGGAAAAAGAGAGTATCTATGTGGTATTATGCTTAGGGATTAACTTAAAAGCAAGAAGATGTAGCAAGGTGGTCATCTTGCTCCAATGGTCAATTATAGTTCTTTGCATTTCTTGGAAAATATTTCAATAGGTCTTGCTCCTTAGCTAGTATTGTGCCCTTTATTTTTCTATCATGGAGTCAATGCCATTATATATCTTTACCCAAACATGGCTATTTCGTATTAATGAATCTAGCATACTCATAATGGGCTGAGAGAAACTCAACACTTCTTCCACACAAGCTAACCAATCATTGTCCAAGATCTTTGCTTTGGTCTCTCGAGACCTCTTTGTAGTTAACTTCCTCCATACAATCATGGTTGTGTTGCACCATTGTAAATTTTTCAAAGGAAAAACACGTCTTTTTTATGTTTAGGGCCGACCTAGTTGTGTGAATGTAGAATTAGGGCTGCCTAGATGTGACTTGGAGCAAATAATGCTCTATATATAAGGTAAAATCATTGTTTTTCACATTCATCAACCTTTGGGAAAATAAAGGCAACGGAAAAAAAATTTCAGATCCAGGGGCAGAATAGAGGTGAATGCAACATGCAAACAATAGAAAACTAGAGGCTTTAATGGAATATGAGACCAACATTAGTCTTCCAACACAATGATAGGATCAAGAATTTAGGTAGATAAATGTTGAATTTAAAGTGCTTGCTTGACAAGTTACTCCATGGTGGCAATGAAATAGGAAGGGCATAATTTAGAACTTGGAGATGCTAGAGTGGTTCAAATTGAATGACTAGTAGGTAATATCTAGGGAGAAATGAATTGCTCATATGGTTAGTAGGTGAAAGTCGAGCATAATGTTTAAACCATGTGACCAAGGAAAGAAAACTTGGTTTAAGTGCCCAAATTGCATGACATCTAAGTGTTTTCTTGGCTCAAGTATCCAATGTAGTCCATAAATAATCATATTATTTTTATTGTAATCACCAAATTTAGTTCCCGACAATTAACAGTTGTTGGCAGTTAGTAGTCCTCAACCACCATCGGCCATCTTATATAGTTCTAATTGTATACATGATCAGGGACCGCATGCATGGGATTCTTGGAACATTTTGTAAAAGCCTTTGAATGAATATATTGACATATCTTTCTGAATTGTTGTTCTATATTATTCGTATATCTACTTTACTATTTTCTTTGTAATGATCAATCAAGTAGAGCTAGTAGTAAACATTTGGCACCATTGCCTATAAGAACTTTAGATGAATACGAAATCGGAAAATATGGCAATCTAGATGGGACATTTGGTTGAGGAACTTGTATAAACTAATGAAGAAAGAGAAGAAAAAATCACCTAGGACCTGGTAAATCTGTGGCACACATTGGTTAAGGAGCATGTTCGAAGGGAAACTGTCAAAAGATAGATCCCTCAAGATGTGATTTGTAATAATTTGCAAGTAAACAATGAAGTAGACCACCTTTAAACTGATTGCCAAGACTCCTTGCATGACACTTCATCATTCTACAAGACCTTCGAGCAAAGAAGGAACAAGAACACGCAAACAACAGATACTACAATTGTACGAAGAGAGGAACCAAAGGGAGGAAGAGGAATGTGATAGCAGAAAAAGACATACTCCTAAGAATTAATGCCCTTACAGCCTAATAAAGACGAGAAACAATTTCCAAGAAGTCATAAATCAGTAGAGTAGAGAATTAGGAGGTCACTACAGATAAGAGAACAAAGAGAATGGCAAAGAAGATTGCAGGGAATTGCTGAAGACACTGAAGGGTTCTTGACAGAAAGCTCGAGCCCATCGAGGAGTAAGATTTGAAGTGTTAGTTGAAGCCGTAGTCGGGAGGAGAAGAAAACATTTACAACCGAAGAACATACAAAGAGAGAGTGGGAGGAAATAGCAAGACAACTACCACTTCTTGACAAAGTGTACGAAGAACTTGCTGACCAAGTAGGAAGATCGTTTGTACCATCAACGTCAGATGAAGAAGAGGGAGGAGAGCATAGAGAAGAACTGATTGAAACATATGAAAAAAACATATGTCGTATTAGAGAATTATTAATTTTAGAAGAATCAAGATTTGGGGGGGATTAAGTCAAAGACCCCTAGATGAAAGAAGTATAGAAATAATCTTGAGTGCAACTTGAGTGCAAGGAATGTTGAAGCAAGACGATTAAAAGACTCTTATGTGGCCAAGAGTGCAAGTGAGGCACCAAAATGTAGAGATCAAGACTGTCCAACTAGGTTCAAGGCACAAGGGTTCATCAGGCAAGGAGGATCATAACTCCCCTAGCAAGTCCTAGGGTGGAGAGACAAAACTCTTGAAGTTCATAGGGAATGGATCAGAGGATCCCATACGCCATTTCAAGAAATATGAAACAATATGGATAGAAAGTGGTCAGGAGGATAAAGACTATTGGTTGAGAGCATTTCTAGCAACCCTATGGGGTATAACAATAGACTGGTTTATAGAACTCTCAAAAAACTTTATAGCCTCATAGGATGCATTGAAAAGAGCATTTGAGGAAGAATTTAAACTCCTTCGGGACAATAATGAGATCATAGTAGAAATCTATAACACAAAACAAAGAAAACATGAAAACGTGAGAGCCATAATCGTAGGCTCAAGGAACTTTTGGTAAAATTAGAAAATCAACCTCTTCATAGATTAAAGAAGAGATGGTTCATTAAAGGATTAATTCCTTCACTACGGAAGAAAATGCAAGTGCTTCATCGATCCTCTTATGTCGGCGCTTGTAATTGGGCGATGGACATAGAAAGTGAAGATAAAACATCCTCTTGAGAGAAGCAAAAGACAAAAGAAGAGGACAACATAGAAGACAACAGTGACAGTGAATCAAAGATGGACCAAGCCTTATAGGACATGACAAGGATGATGAAAGAACTAAAAGTAGAAAAAGAAATTACCAAAGAAAATTAAGAATTATGGTGTACCGAATGCAGTTTGAAGGTCATACTAAGGTATACTATCCTAAAAAGTTTTTTTTGTGACATGTGCCAAGTTATGGGACATTCCATCAAGGAATGCCCATATAACCTCAAGACAAACACACAAGCGCTCTTCACACAAGGGGAATAATTGACCTCACCAAACACACCACCAAAACCATAGAACAACAATAATGCATCCCTTGGAGGATATTGCAATAGGTGAGGAAACCAACAATCGGTTTAACAATAGTGGACCAAGAAGTAGAATTCAATATGATGCCAAAGGAAGACCTATGATTCAATGTTTAAATGCAATGAATGGGGAAATTTTGCCAAGGAGTGTCAAAATAATCAAAACAAGATTGAGATGCTATGTAAGTGGCATGGACCAGGTAATCACGAAGATAGTGATTGTTCCAAACAAAAAGGTAGCATTAATATGCGAGACATAGAAGAACAAGACGCGACAGTATTGGTCATCAATCGAGGAAAAATTAAGGACACATACCCAGACCCTCGTAGGGAGATAGAATGGCTTTGAAAAGTAAAAGTAGAAGTGGAGCAAGCCATGGAAAAGGAATAGAGGACTTCCAATGAAACTGCAAGTACCTCCACATGGTCGGAGCTTGAAAAGCATAATGTACAACAGGTGTTGCAAATGGCTATACCTATAAGGATAATAGACCTTCTACAAAGTATGCCACAATTGAGAGTGGCAATCTCCAATTCAATGGGTGATGAAGAAAATTAGAAGAAAGAATGTAAGAGTTTGAACATAATAATAGAACTGCCACTGTAGGGAAATAAAGTCTTTGACCCGATGTTGTTGATAGTAAACATAAGCAAGAAACTAGTTTTGTGGAGATGTAGATAATAGGAAAAACCCTAGCGGAGGATCAGGAGTAAATGTATTCCTTGAAGATACATGGAAATATATTTGGAAACCAACCCTCTTGCCATTGATCTTCCAATTGGTAGGAGAAGATCAACATGGAATCAAACCATTGGGAATGTTAATTGCACAAAAGGTAATAATCGAGACCCAGTAGTTTTTGCTAAATTTTGTGGTTATTGCACTACAAAAGAAAGCTTACGATGCACTGTTGGGGAGAGGATGGCTCATAGCAGCCAAGGAAAACCATAATTGGAAAAGGAACACCCTCTCAATAGAGAACAAGGGAAAGATGTACGTCATTGACTTGAGAAACTAGGCAATGAGTGAGGAGATCACTTCTTCTGATTCAAAGTTGGAGGGAGGAGAAATAGGGGAAGAAAATTTGAAAGTCTTCATGATTTTCAAGGATTTTCTACTTCTAAAGACCTGATCTTTGTGCAACTTGACTTTCGTGACGAGACCAGCCTGCTGACTCTTGATATTTGCATGCACCTACTATTTTTGGTGACTTACTAAAAATAGTACGTACTCGGAATGAGCTCAAATTTCATGAGTAGACTCCCCGATGAATGCCGATCATGATAAGGTACTGTTTTTCAGAGATTCTCCCGTCTCGCCCTACCTTTTAGAAAACCCTAACTCCTTTGCATGGACCTGCTAAAAATAGTAAGTGCCTAATTTTCAACCCTCTGCAACTCCGTTTGACTTGGAATTTGTTCCATGGGGTCTTTCCAACCTGTTTGGCCCGTTCACACTAGGGGCTCGTGCTGACCTACTATTTATAGCCCTGTTTTAGAAGTGACTTACTATAAATAGTAAGTGCTCAGGTTGCCTTCAAATTTTACCAACGGATTCCCTGAAAGATACTGATCGCAATGGGATACATCAGTTTTTGGAGATTTTGGCATTTTACCCTTTATTTTGAGTCCCGAAGCTGGAAACCCTAATTTGATTTGCATGTGCCTCAGATGACCTCCATTTGATTCTGTTTCTGTTGCATGTTGCCCTGTTCGCAAAACTGAAGTGCTGGGGAGCTGTTGGAGTGCCCCTGCTAAAAATAGTAAGTGTCTGAAAAAGTGGCCAACCAACTGCAAGATGAGTTTGCATGTCATACTGCTTGAGGGATCTCAAAAAACCCAGAAAAACCTAGTAAATTGGTCAACATGCGAGCACTGGCTAAAAATAGGAAATCCTTGAAAAATGATCAACTCTGTTTGCATGTTACCTCGTTGCGAAGCTCTCGAAAAACCCATAAAGAATAACCTGACATGCATTGAAAAAATTCTGCATGCAAACCCTAAAATTTGCTCTCGAAGGCAGTACCGATAAAAGGTTCAAATCCTGGCCTGCATGTTACATCACTGCGAAGCTCCCGAAAAACCCACAAAGAATATCCAGACATGCGTTGAAGATTCCAACATGCAAACCCTAAAAACAACCTCCGAAGGCAGCACTGCTAAAATTTATCATCTCATCTTGCATGTTATATCATCGCGAAGGTCTCGAAAAACCCAGAAAGGTCCTTCAGACATGCATTGAAAAAGCACACATGCAAGCCCTAAAATTAGCTTCCGAGGTCCGGACTACAAAAAATAGCAAGTGGTCAGATTCAACTCAAAATTTGATGGCAAGCAGCTTAAGGTGCTTTGGACGTAGTGTCAAGCTCAGACTTCAATTTGCTTACTCGAATTAACCTCAAACTGGCATGAAGAAAGCAAACCCTAATTCCTCAGACTTAGCCAAAATTTCAATTCAGATGGGCACATCCCTGGAAAGACAGACAGAACAAGAGAGAGACAAGAGGAAAACCAAACAAAATCAAGCCAAAAGACCGAAACAAAAATTAGGGGGTTCCCATTTGCAATGGGGTGATGTGTGAAAAGGTCACAACACTTCCCTCACACCCTTCCTCCTAGTAAGTTTGCAAACACTCATGAAGACAATCTTTTAGCAATCAAATACATTTGCATTTATTACTGATTCATTAAGTCTATATCAGCATCATTATCATCATGATAATACTAAAGAGAGCATTACACCAATAATCAGAATAGCAATATATGTTTCTTATATTCAAAATATGCTAAATATTTTTGTTAATTGAGTACATCACTTGATCGGCTGTGTCTTCCCATGACTCTTTATTCCTTAATCGCCTTCCTTCAATCTTACATTTGATTGATCATAGGATATAAACATATATAAATAAATATTAATCTATTCATTTCTATATTAAGATTGTAATTACTTATAAGGCTCAATAATTGCTACAAGCATCATTATTGCAATGATCGTATGTATATATATATATATATATATATATATATATATATATATATATATATATATATATATATATATATATATTAAATTTCATTTAATTTTATAATTATTTCTAATTAATTTCAATCTTCCAATAATCACTTTATATATATATATTATATTAAACTTACTTCCCAAATATATTCTTGACAATAACACTTAATCAAATAAATCTCTCATACTTTATTTCATTTCCAATCTGCTGCTTTATGCAGATTTCTAATTGATTCCTTGATGCCCTCTTCAAATGATTATACCCCTCTTATATATCTTCAAGGTTGAGGGGAAAAGTCCCCTCTTTATGACACCTCCCTTCAAAGCCAGACTTAAAACCCTTTTTATTTTATTGTTAATTATGGCTTTTTCAAAATGGATAGCTACCCTTAACACATTAATCGTTGCTTTCTAAACTCATGTCCTTTTATTAAGGGATTGCTCCCGATAATGTTATTTTTGCTTGCTGCTTTTCAACCGCTGCATTTAGTCTGGAGTAATCACTGCTTTTATTAGTATAAAGTCTGCCTTAATATATAAGTGTTGCTGTTTATGATCGATATATTACATGTTTTCTTATTTTAATATATTAATTTTATATGTATATTTTATACTATCATATTATAATAATTATAATTATAATAATAATAAATTGTTAATATTTATGCTATTTTGATAATTATAATTATAATATCGTCTCATGATAGTTATAATTATAATAATATTATTTTGCTAAAATTTCTTTTTGTATTTTTAATATGTATCTTGTTATTTTTATTTATTTATCTATTTGCAGTTGAAATTTTGGTTTTTAGTGTTGCTAACTCGGGGGCATTGCATATTGAATAGCCATTAAGCAGCATGGTATACATGGAAGTATGCAAATCATGTTATGAAGTTGTTGGGAAGCTTGATTGTGAATAATAATTTTGTGGTCAACAAGGCAGAAAAGGCAACAGAATAAGACACTAAAATAATTCATTAAGCAAGTTGTGATATCAAGTATTTGATGTAGTCTTAGAGGAGCAAGAACCTTATAGAAAAGTCATTTGTGAAACTTGTACCAAGAACAACCTGGTTGTAATGTCCCCTTCCAGTTAGACATTGACACATCAGCATGATTAGCCTATCAGTGGCCCTCGTAGGCTAATGGGGCATGATTAGAGGGTCGTTTGGCAGTTACCCAGTTGATTGGTTGGCTCATTTCTTGGTCATATGAAGGTTTACCAATATTCATCATTGATATTTCTAATTTTGGAAACCTTATGTTATATTATGATGTTATGTTGCACTTTATTAGTGAGATTATATTTTATATTATTATAAAGTGCAATATTAAAATATTATTATGACAAGCTTCTAGAAGTCGAATTTTATATTATTCTTGATGGGCCGACCTCTTGGAGAAAAGGAATAAATGGACATTGAGGGTTCATTCCTTATCTTCCAGATTTGACATTGACATTTGCTTGTATGCTTGTGGGGCCAAGGGTTTCTGCAGAAGATCGATTTGTCTTTGGGAACGACAACTCCCATTGATAGCATAACTGAGGGAGTGAAATATCTCCTGAAGGGTTGCAAGAGGAAGTGATAATTCAGTCATCTCATTGAGCACAATTGTGGCTAAGAATCCATTTTTGCATGATTCGATTCGGTGATTGTTGATGTGTTTTTCGTGACTGCACCAACGCAGAATAAAGTCACCAATGGCTACCCTATTCTCTCTTGATCAAAGTATCCAGCATGCTAAGATTGCAAGAAAGTTCATGCGTTCAACTCCAAGGTTCTTTCAGTGCGAATAGGCTCAGTTGGCTTGATGTGATTTGCTGGTATTTCAAGGGGACTTACAGAATTGTTCAGCAGCGGAGAAAGGAATTCAAATGCTCGAAAGATTTGTCTATGAAATGTGGGTTTCCTATTCTAACCAAAAAGTGCTGAATTGAAATGGTGTAAGGTTTAGAGAGCCTAAATCTATTCTAAGTGTGGGATATGGAGCTCAACTTCAGCAAACTTTCAACCGGACTTCGCTTTGCCTCGCATTGGATAGCTTCCACGGAGTCGGTGCAATCTTCAAAGGAGATGACTAAAGATGTTCAAACCACCACTTGACATGAAGATACCATCACAACAACGCATACCATCATTCAAACTGCGATTGAAGTTAGGCCCACAACGTTTCTAGTTGACCACGCAAGGCGAACACACCATCAGTGAGCCCGCTAGTGGTATGGATAAGCGAAGCTTGCTTAGATCAAACACCACATTCCACAGCTAA
Organism: Sequoia sempervirens; assembly: GCA_007258455.2. Lineage (NCBI taxonomy): Eukaryota > Viridiplantae > Streptophyta > Pinopsida > Cupressales > Cupressaceae > Sequoia > Sequoia sempervirens. Next base: position 57,432 of record VDFB02334464.1, on the reverse strand, counting down.
CATCTACTTGCATGGAATGAAAATTATACTACTTTGAACTATTTTATGCTACCATTTGAATCGGAAGGACGAAGAAACCTTGCTAGCTACTCACAACAAAGACGAAATTCACCATCAATGAAAAACTCTTTTATTGAGAGAGTGTTCACAACAATTTCTTACAAAGTTTTCAAAGGGAAAACTTTCCCTCTTCAAACTACACTATCAATCTATACTAAGTTACTCCTAAGTTGTCCCTCTACTCTATGTCTACTGTCTAACTTAATGTCTATTCTAATTTCTAATGAGATACAAATGAGGGGGACTCCCCCTTTTATAGTTGGCTAGGTCCAACGGACGGCTCAGATTACAATCGGCTGGATGGCCCAGATTGTGCCACCTCGGCCCTAAACAAGATTCACCCTAAAAACCGCCACCAAGAGGAGTGGGGTAATAAATGAGCCATAATGTCCATCATCCTTCTAGAAGATTCCATCTTTGAAACGCGTTCACATTGTTCTCGATCTTCTTTTTGACGTTGTTCTTCAACTTTGCTCGAGCTTCGATTCTTTTCTCCATCTCGAGTTTTGAAAACATTTCTTCTTTGTCACTAAGTCTCAACACTTAGCCATTTTCTTGCAACTTTTCTTCCTTCGTGATTTATCATCTTGAACTACTTGCTTCAAATCATCACCGCCTGGTCTCGACGTTCCTCCTGCAAAACAAGCAAGGAGAAGAGCATTAGAACACTTCATAATATAAATTCAACTCACTCACCGGGATTTTCATGCTCTAACTTCCAAGCGTTCATCGCCTTCGCGTTCAAATTCTTCATGCCTTAGCCAAATTTCCAACCTATCTTGCATTCTGCTTGGGCGTATCATCTTTTAGAAATTCATTTCATTAGCTGGATTATTGACGATTTTGATTTTATTCATCTCCGGTTCAAGAAGATTGTCTTCAGGAAGAACTTGAGCAAATTCACCTAGGCAGTTTCTTTCAAATTCATCGTCTGGAGGATTTCACCTTGAAAACACATTTCTTCACATTTGCCTTAGAAAATTTTAAAATTTCCCTTAGGAAAATTCATCAACCTGGTGCCCATTTGAAATCTTTATCACAGAATCCTTGACAAGTTGTGGAAGACCTTAAAATCCATTCCTCATCAATAATCTTCAATACCCAGAAGAAAATTTCCTTCAGAACGCGTTGAACTCATGGGTGCACAACGAATGGGTTCATTTAATTTTCTTGAATTTTGCACCTTGGAAAAAATAATTTTTGACAAATTTAATCCCGTTCTTCACATCTGTAGATAATTCTTGCTCTGACTTGAAATTTTTTTTTTTATCCACTTGTGAAGTTGGCATCGTCGGACTCCTTCACTGGCAAACTCACTCGTGCTTGAAAATTTTATTTCACTTAGAAAAATCTTCCTGCAAGCACATCGTACTTAATATATTTCACTTCCATCATCTTCCACACCTTAGGAAAATTTTATTATTTTGCAACTCCAACGCCTTATATACTTTAGGCGCATATCACATGTGGAGAGAAAACTTTACATCCACGCCTAGCACTATTCATTCTACCATCTTGGCATTTTCAACGCCTTGTATTTTATTTCACCACCTCAACACCTTTGGCGCATTTCAACTTGAAGGTGAATATTAAAACTTTCACCACACCTAGCATATTTAAATTTCTCCTCTTTGTGTCTTGGGCATACATTACCCTTGCTAGAAGACTTCACTTCCAATGCCTAGGCAACATTAGTTTTCACCACCTTGTAATAGTTTCTCATCAACTTGTTTTCACCACGCCTAGCATGTGACTCTCCAACTTCTTCATTTTTGTCTCCACATGCCCTCTTTTGGGCGCATTTGATGTCTCTAGGAGGATGAATTTCATACTTAGAAAAATTTCATGCATGTTATGCTTGGAGATGGGCGCATTTTACTATGTGAGGTGGATGAAGCCTTTGACCCTTTGACTTTCTTGTTAACTCCTCCTTGTTGAGCTTGGGCGCATTTGCTACTTGATGAAGGATGAAGTTTGTTGACTCTTTGACTGGCTATCCTTGGGCGCATTTTGGCACATGAAGTGGATTTTAAAACTTGCCTTTTCAACCCATTTGGAATATTCCCTCCTTGCATGCATACGTTTTGTCCTTTTCCAACTTTGCATGCCATTGGTTTTGTCCTCACATGCCTCTACTTGGGCGCATTTTAGCATATGAGGAGGATAAGCATGTTGACGCCTTGACTTGTCCTTTTCAAACTTATTCTACCATGCAGCTTGGGCGCATTTGGCATGTAGTGGAGGATGGGCGCAAATTTGAGGTGGTGGAGGATGAAATACGTTGACCTCTTTGACTTCCTTTATGAACTTGGGCGCATTCTCTACATGGTGAGGGATGAGTTTGACACTTAGAAACTTTTCTTGATGCCTCTTGCAGCTGGGCGCATTTTGGGGTAGCTACAGGATAAAGCTTATGCCTTAGCCATTTTTCTTGACCTCTTCAATCATGGGCGCATTTCTTGCCTTGAGGAGGATGAAACTTCACTTGGAAACTTTTCCAACACCTTGATCAAGGATGGCGCATCTGGAGGTAGCAGGTGGATTTTCAACACTAAAAATATTTTTCAATCATCTTGAAGGCAAGCTGGGCGCATTTGAGAGTCAAGCCAGACTTATCTTCATGTCTTAGAATTTTCTAACACTTTCATCCTCCTTTGGGCGCATTTTACATGTCCAGCAGGATAAACTCCAGACTTGGAAATTTTCTCAGCCACTGCCAGTTGCTTCTTCTTTAGGCGCATTTTAAGGGTGGTGAAGGATATTTTCAACACTTAGCCACTTTTTCTTCGTCTTTTGTCAGCTTCTCTGTGCCTTGCTATTTATAGTAAGTCTCTTGATTTTCAAATCTCAGAAGCTCGGAATGATTTTAAATTTTGAACACTGGATCCTCATGACTCCATTACCCTGCTGACACTGCTATTTTTAGTCGGCCTGCTATTTTTAGCCCGTTTCTGAAGGTGATTTACTATAAATAGCAACTGCTCATTTTTGATATCTCCACTGCTCCGATTAACTTGAAATTTGAATGAGGCGCTCCTCACCACGTGACCTGCCTACTGACATCAACGCATGCAACTGATTTGCTATTTTTAGCCTGTTTCCAAACTGACTTACTATAAATAGTAAGTGCCCCGTTTGTCTTCAAATTTTACCAGCAGATAGCCTGAAGGATGCTGATCGCGATGGTTTACACCGATTTTCGAAAATTCTAACTTTTTACCCCTCTTTTTAGGCTCTGAAGCTGGAAACCCTAATTTGTTCTGCATGCGTATCAAATGGTCTCCGTTTGTTCTTGTTTCTGATGCATTGCGATCAGCTCATGATTCTGAAGTGCTGGGAGGCAGCTGCTAAGATGCACTTGCTAAAAATAGCAAGTTCCTTACTGAGTGGTTATCTCCGTTTGCATGTCACATCATCGCGAAGCTCTTGAAAAACCCACAAGGAATATGCAGACATGCAAAGAAAACCCTGACATGCAAACCCTAAAAATAGCCTCTGAAGGCTGAACTCTGAAAGTTGTCGCCTCGCTTTGCATGTTATACCATTGCGAAGGTCTCGAAAAACCCAGAAGGAATATGTAGACATGTGTTGAAAAATCCTTCGTTTAAGCCCTGAAATCTACTCCGGAAGCTGAACTGCTAAAAATAGAAAGTGGTCTGTTTCAGCTCAAATTTTGCACGCGAGCAGCTTGATATGTTCTGAATGTGGTGTGACTGTTGGAATTTCAAAAATGCTAGCGGATTGCCTGTAATTGCACACTTACTAAAAATAGTAAGTACCTCAGAATTTGATGAAATTGCAGTGGAGGCCCACTGGAAGCATACTGACATCAACGTTAGTCTCAGATTTCAATTTATTCACTTCATTCGACCTCAAATTGGTGTGAAGGAATCAAACCCTAATTTTAAAGACTCGGCCAAAAACCCAATTTACGATCAAAGGTGGGCACATCCCCAGATAGACAAAACGAGAGAGACACAACAAAACAAACCAAAATCAAGCCAAAAGTTTGGAACGAAGCAAAAATTAGGGGGTCCCCATTTGCAATGGGGTGATGTGTGAAAAAGGTCACAACAGTGATCTCATTGGAGATATTTTGGAGCTTGGAGTCATCATCAATTTATCATATAGGAGGTCGAATTGCATTCACATCTATCATAGCAGCATTCTGATTTCAGTTATCAGTCACCATTACCAGCTTGTGAAGGCCACGATTTTGCTTGTAACTTCTTTATCTTGGTTCGATTCCTCCTTCTACCTTGGGCACACTTCATAGGAGGGTTTGGAGATGAATATGGATGCATTTTGGAGGGCGTAGAGGCTGGGAACTATTTTATAAAAAATAATTTATATCAGAATAGGGGTGGCTGGGTCTGAGGCACAATTTGGAGCTGAAATGTCATGAATCATATCAGATATTGCTTGCTTCTTCATGAATAGTCAAAGGCGACTTCATACTCCAGGTTCCTCTTGATTTGTATGAACTCTTTTGGTCATTTAGATGCATTTCATGGTAACTGCTGTAGGTGTTCATTTACTTCAGATCTGATTGTAAACATTATGTTAGATGTAAGCCAAGAGTCTTGGCATTTCTCATCATCATCATTGTAAAAGGATTCCATATCAATAATAATATCAGCAGTTGGGAGTTATGAATCAATGTAATGATCATTTGAATGTGGTATGAGGATGTATGCCAACTGTTTGACATAATGTTATTGAGCTGTAGCTGCATTTTTCTTCATCTAATTCTCATTTATATGCATCCAAAAATACAAAAGTGATTGCATATCATTTAGTTAGTTGTCTAGACAATTTAGAAGTCTTTTTCAAGCATTCAAATCAATTTGGCATTGGTTTCAAGCATCAATTCACAGACTGAAACAATCAGACCAGCAAACAAAACATTGTACACAAATTGTTTGACAATATTCCTTGGGCATAAAATCAGTAGTTCTATGTCAGATTGAACAAGGGATATTACACTGGCCATGGTCTTTGGCAAAGTCACTACTAGAGAAATTGACTTCATCTCCGATGGTGTGAGCCTTGATGCTGACAAGTGTAGAGTGCTTATCGACATTGAATATTAGAGCCTTGACATTGCCTAGGGCATGAATGGCCATCTGACAAAGCACCCTGAAGAGATTGGAGCAGGATACTAGGGTCACATGTTTGGGTATGCCACCAATGAAACACTCGAGCTCATGTCGTTTACCCATGTCTTGGCCACCAAGCTAGGTGCCAACTTGACAGAAGTCAAAAAGAATGACACGTGTCCTTGGCTAAGACCTCATAATCGAGTACAAAAATGAAAAGAATTCCATGGTTCTCCTATGCATTCACACTATTCTCATCTTTACCAACATGATGAGATGGTCACCAATTACCAAATAGTTGCTGATCTAGAGCAGCTTGTGATCAAGCCTGTGATCTCTACAAAATACCTCGATGAGAACACCATATTCCATTTGAATCTATTTGGGTGTCTTGTGATTAGAGGGCCCAATGGAGGTGCAGGGCTGACTGGAAGGAAAATTATCATTAACACATATGGCAGATGGGAGCTCATGGAGGAGGGGCATTCAATGGAAAGGATCCTACCAAGGTAGACCGCAGTGGAACCTACATTGTTAGGCAAGTTGCCAAGAGTGTTGTTGTAGTTGGGCTTGTGAGGAGGTGTATTGTGCATTATCCTATGCCATTGGTGTGCCTAAGACTCTCTTTGTGTTCGTGGACACCTATGGTACTAGCAAAATTCCTAATAAGGAAATTCTCAATATTATCAAGGACAATTTTGATTTTAGGCATGTGATTTCAATTTACCTCAATTTGAAGAGGTATTGGAAATCGGATGAAGATATATCATTGGTTGCAAGGTGTGAGGTCCACAGTGTTATGGATTTAAGGAGCCTGTGGTTGAGCTCATATTCATTCCATGGATTCATATAATAGAATAGTTAAAAGAGACGATCACTACTATCGAAAGATAGAGGAAAATAACTTACAATGGAATAATCATGGATTTTGGGGTTCAAGTTCATAGATGGAAAATATCCAATTCCAAAGGTTCTTCTACTCAAGACTATTGCATAGGCAAGGTATAAGCTATTCTAGTGAATGATAGATTTCAGATTGTAGTTGAGTTTTAAATAAGTGGAAATTTCACACCGTGGGGGAGAATATCAGCAATATTCTATTATGTGCCAAAATGATTAAAGTCAAGGGTAACTTCTAGTGGCAGTGGCAGTTTCCTATGTTGTTAAAGATCAAGTGGCAATAGTCAACAACAATAGCTACAATTGAGAATATTGAAAACATTCCCTTGCTAAAGTTTGAAAAGAGGAGAATATGGACATCATTGATGTTGTAAACAGTTGTATAGGAGAGTAGCTACCTATAGAGATCCTGTAATTGCTAGACTTCGTGGAAGTGTGGTTTGCCAGTGATAAGTTCACTGTAAGTGAAAGCGGGTTTAGTTCTCATATGTAGGTGATCATGTGCAGCAAGATCTAGATAGCAGTATGCAGACCTAAAAGCATGCATAGGCATACAATATTGTTTCCAGTTCATGTGATGTACTTTCTCCCCATCTTCACACTAAGGGGGGATGTTAGGAATTCACATTAGTGTTCACATGGGTTAAAATAATAATGTGTGAATGATGAGGTAAAATGAGTTGTAGTAACAACTCATGTATTTATTATGAGTGTTAGGAGTTAATGTTCACATGGGTTTGTTATTTGTGATACGTTTGTTAGTATTAGAATATCACATATATAGGATAATATAATATTATTAGTTGTACGAGAGATTGTAGGTATATGAGTTGTTAGAACTCATATTGTCAGAACCCTGGTGGTTCTCTGATCAAACCCTAATTGATTTTTTTGTCGTTTTTGCAATTTTTGGGTTTTTTGTGATTTTGAAGGTTTTTTGACAATAATGTAAAAAATGCGATTTTGCTTATAAATGCAAATAAATTCAAATAAATTCTAGAAATCCATATAAGCTTAGTTTTTTGATCATAGATGATAGGCGTTGCATTACATTTCACTTCCAAGAATTTTACAATAGCCAGTTGCAGAGTATGAAGGAAATACAGAACACTAAATGAGAAAAACCTGATTTAAAATGGCGGCTGCAGCTGATTGAAGAATGTACGGCCAGAATGAATGAAGGTTTCTCTGAGCTTCAAAACCAACGCACAAACTTAGTTGACCAAGGCGCCCAATAATCCCAAGCCAGAAGCTGAGAAGTGGAGGCGTTCCTCTGTGAACAGATTTGTACGGCCCCTGCTGGTACGGCCTGTACAGCAGCAATTAATGAACAGTACGGATTCTTGAAACTTGTGCCAGAACTCAGATGAATGGAAATGGATGAAGTCGCCTCTGATGGAAGTTGAATAATCTCTGCTGAATGTTGATGAATCTCTGTCTGATTAAATGCTTAAGCCCAATCTGTGACTTCTGAATGAAATCACCAAGTGCAATCTTCAGCTGGTATCTCACAGCCTCAGTATGCCTGATCTCTGAAGAGGTTACGTTCTCCAGAAACGATGTTCGCCAGAAACCCTAGGGTTTGCAAACTCCAATGCTCAGAAGACAAAATTGAATAATAATCAAGATCGTTCGATTTTGCCTGTGAAGAGTAATATATTCTCTTCTTTGAAAAATTCGACCTAATCCCTTCATTAAAATAATCATTTAAATAAATGATATAATATTCACTTTTGAACTTAGGAAAAGGATTAAATAATTGGCGTCCACTTTTAATGAGCATTAAATACTCATTAAGTCACATTATAATAATATATTATAAAGTATAATTAAAATACTTTATAATTGAGCCAATTACTTAAATACTTTAATATTTCAATAAAGTGACTTTATAATAAAGTCAAATTATTAAATATTTAATAATCCATGAATTACTCCTTATTTCTCCGTCAAATCAACCATCTGCTGAACTGGGTCGAATCTGAGCTGATAAAGTGCACCAGGTGCCCTGCCCGAAATAGCAGCTTCCGCCTGACCTAACTTTCTAAAAATAGAAAGTTCTCTGAAAAGACTCTCTGGAAGATTCTGCAAGGCCCAAACTCCGACACAATCGCAACCGGAGCTAACCAACACCGAAAGCAACCGCCAAAAGGATCCTTCCGGAACACCTCACCACGAGGATCAAAATGATAGGCTAACTCGGTTACCACCGTACAGGATGGGGACATGATACCGGCTTCTCCCCGAAATTGCTTGTCCTCAAGCAATCTCAACTCGATGTCGTAAAATCGCCTCTGACTCCCATGTAGCATCCTCAACTGGCAAATCTCTCCACTTGACCAGATATTCCCCGATCACACGCCTCCGAAGGTGTCTCTCTCTCATATCAAGGATGGCCTCAGGTACTAGTATCAGTTTCCCTTCATCATCAAGGGGTGGCAAAACTGGAGAGGGAACAACATGCTGACCCAATGCCTTCTTCAGGCGAGAAACGTGAAATACATTATGGACCTTGCTATCAGCTGGCAAGTCCAACTCATAAGCAACCTCGCCCACTCGTCTGACAACACGAAATGGACCATAGTAGCGAGGTTTTAGTTTCTCTGCCCCACTCTTCCGCAGAGTAGACTGACGATACGGCTGCAACATGAGGTACACCATATCACCCACCTCAAAATCTGGCTCAACCCTTCTTCTGATCAGATACTGCTTATGCTGATTCTGTGCCTGCTGGATATTGTCTCGGAGAGACCTCAAGATGTCCTGCTGACTCTGCATCATATCACCTGCACTCGGCACTCTGCTATCGCTCAAAATCAAATCCAGAAGATTGGGCGCCTCATACCCGTACAATGCCATGAAGGGGGTCATCTGTATCGTCATATGGTGAGTCGAGTTATAACAATACTCGCACAAGTAAATCCACCTCACCCAAGCTCTCTGCTGACCAGCTATATAATTACGCAAATAGCCTTCCACCCACTTATTGACAATCTCTGTCTGTCCATCGGTCTGTGGATGGTAGCTGGTACTCGGTGTCAGCTCGGTCCCACAAAGTCGGAACAACTCCTGCCAAAAGTTGCTCATGAACCGGCTGTCTCTATCGCTGACTATCGTCCGAGGCAATCCATGCAATCGGAAAACCTCTCTGAAGAACAACTCTGCAGTCTGCGATGCTGTGAAAGTAGTCGTAATCGGGAAAAAGTGGGCGTACTTAGTCAACCGATCGACCACTACATAAATGCAATCTTTACCCTGGGCTTTCGGCAAACCCGTGATAAAGTCCATAGATAAACACTCCCACTTCCTGTCAGGTATCGGAAGTGGCTGGAGCAATCCAGCAGGATAAGTGTGCTCCTGCTTGTTCTGTTGGCACACAGAACACTCACGGACATACTGCAAAACATCAGTTTTCAGCCCTTTCCAAGTAAACCGTTCCCGAACCATTTTGTAAGTCTTGTAATATCCAGGATGGCCCGCCATAGGAAGGTCGTGAAAGGCTCTCAAAACTGTAGTCCGTACCTCAGAGCCAGGAACCAAAAGAATCCGCCCCTTGTAAATGATCAAGTCATCTACAACTGTATACCTGTCGTCCTGCTCTGTCCTGTCAACGATGCTAGAAGCCCATGGGTTCTTAGCATACTCTGCAATGATCCGATGCCTCCAATCCTCTGTAATCTGTGCTAAGGCATTCAACTGGGGTCTACGAGACAAGGCGTCAGCTACTATATTCTGCTTCCCCTTAATGAAAGTAATGTCGAAGTCATATGACTGCAGTTTACTGACCCATTTCTGCTGCCTCTCGTTCAAGTCTCGCTGTCCAAGGAAATGTTTTAGGCTGTTATGATCTGTACGAACACTGAATTTGCTGCCTACCAAGTACTGCCTAAACTTAGCCAATGCATGCATAATGGCTAACATCTCCTTGTCGTAAATGCTATAAAATCTCTCAGGACCCCTGAGTTTCCTGCTCTCAAATGCAATCGGATGACGCTCCTGCATCAAAACGGCACCAATGCCCTCTCCTGAAGCATCACAGAATAAATCAAATGACTTCGAAAAGTCAGGCAATGCTAGCACCGGACATGAAGTCATGATCACCTTAAACCTGTCAAAGCACTCCTGCGCCTGTGGTGACCACTGAAAAGCCCCCTTCTTCGTCAAGTCTAAGGGGTGCGGCGTGACGTGAGAACCCGCTAACAAATCTCCTGTAAAATGCACAAGCCCAATGAAACCTCTAAGCTGCGTAAGGTTCTCAGGTACCGGCCAGTCAACAATAGCTCGGACCTTTTCAGGGTCCATACTCACTCCCTTGGCACTGATGATGTGCCCTAGATATAACAACTCCTCCATGCCAAGCTCGCACTTGGATTCCTTAGCATAGAAAGACTCATCTGCTAAGATACCCAAGACTGTGTCCAAATGAGCCAGATGCTCCTCCCATGACCTGCTATAAACCAAAATGTCGTCGAAGAAGACTAACACAAATCTCCTCAACTGAGCACTGAAAACCCTGTTCATAGTTGCCTGAAAGGTGGCAGGTGCATTGGTTAACCCGAAGGGCATAACCAAGAACTCGAAGTGACCGCAATGACACCGGAAAGCGGTTTTCTCAATGTCCTGCTCCCTCATCTGTATCTGATGGTACCCTGATCTCAAATCAATCTTCGTAAAGAAGACTGCGCCATGCAACTCATCTATCAGCTCATCAATGCGCGGAATGGGGTACCTATTCTTGATGGTCCTTTTGTTGAGCTGCCTGTAATCGATGCACATCCGAAGGGATCCATCCTTCTTCTTCACCAATACAACTGATGAAGCAAAAGGGGATTTGCTAGGTCTGATATGACCCATAGCCAACAACTCATTAATAGTCTTCTCTATCTCATCCTTGAGCCGTTTCGGATGTCGGTAGGGGGTGATCATCACGGGCTTGGCGCCCTCCTCCAACTCAATAATGTGCTCCGTACCCCTGTCTGGCGGTCTACCAGGTGGAATGTCACTAAACACTTTGGAGTGTTTAGTCCTCAGAATCTGTATGTCAGGGTGGTACTCACCCTTCTGCGGCTCCTGCTGGGCTGGCATCAACATGCACTCAGCCGCCCAGTCAACCATATCATGACGAATGAGCCTCTCCATCCGTCTGAATGAAACCATCCTAAGATTACTGTCCCGAATTGCCTTGATGACATGTGGCCTTCCGTCAACCTTGAATTTCATCTCCATATCCCGTAGGTTGAGCGTGAACTCACCCAAATCATGTAACCATGCCATCCCTAGTACCACATCTGTATCACCCATATTAACAACATAGAATTCAGTCTTGAATTCATAGTTGTTCAATCTCATCGGCAGATCAGTAATCTTCCTGTCGCACCTGAGCGTGTATCCGTCAGCTACCTTGACTCGGATACCCTCGAAAGCCTCTGTCTGGATACCACGTCTCTCCACTAGACGTGCATCAATAAAATTATGTGTCGCACCCGTATCCAACAAAGTAATCACCTTCTGACCTGCTAAGAGCCCACGGAGTCGAAATGAACCATCTCTCTGAAGACTAGTCAGATGGGCTTCCTGTAGCTTCCTTCCACCTTCATGTTCATGCTCGTTTTCGGACTTCTCATCATCTGAAGGCTCGGAATCAGCTTGCTGGTCTGACAGATCAGATTGCTCTTCGCCCTCATAATACCACTCCATTTGATTATTTTTGACTTTCGGACGAAGTGGGCATATGTGCTTTTCATCATAGGGTGCCTTGCACCAAAAACACAACTTCTTCTTACGTAATTCGTTCAAAGTCTCTCTGTCAAACGGGGGTGCATTCTGTCTCTTAGGATCCTGTTGATCCTTCCTCCTGTCAAAGGGTCTATTTCTGTCATTGTTTCTATCGAAAGGCCTGTTGGGTCTCGTGTATGGAGTGGACCCTGAATTGAACTTGCTGCGAGGTGCGGCAAGTTCCATGCTGCGTGCCTTCCGCATGGCCTCCTGAAGTGTGGGAGGGTCAAAAGCCTTGACCCAACCTCTCATGGGTTCTGTCAAACCCTCAACAAATAATATAATGAGTCTCCTCTCTGAAATGCCAGTCACCATGACTGCCACTCTCTGAAACTCGCCAATGTATGCTTCCAGACTGCCAGTCTGTCTGAGCTGAGCCAACTCTCTGAAATACAACTCTGGATCCTTCCTATCAAATCTTTCTATCAATCTGCTCGTGAACTCCTGATAGGTATTAACAGCATGATGGCCTAATGTGTACATGCCGTGGTGCCACCAATCATGCGCGACTCCGTCCAGATGTAAAGTGGCAAATTTAATTGCCTCATCCTCCTGCATAGGTCTAAGTGACAGATAGTTGTCCAATTTCTGGACCCATGACCTAGCTGATGTCTTCTCTGACCCATCAAAATATGGCAGTGTAATCTTGCTCACAGCATATTGTAAATCCCTATTCACCTGTGGCTGCTGCTGCTGATGCTGTGGGGGTCTACGATCAAATCTACCTCCTCCTCTGGGTTTATAGACATCTATAAACTCATGAAACGTGAGTGCCTGCCGGATCTCAGGCGCTAAAGACATGTACTCGCCATGAAATCTCGTCAAGTCTGCCACCGACATGCCGTTCTGTGGCTGGAAGTCCTGATGATGCACCTGATGCTCTGCCCCTGGAGTCTGAGGTGGAGTATCTCTGGGTAAGAAAGTAGGCTGGCCTGGCCTACGCTCCTGATAGATCGGTAACGGCTGCCTAGGAGCTGATGCCAATGGCTGATCCACTGGAGTGGTCCCGCTCGTCTGTCCAATCTGTATGAAATGAGGCTGTGTGGGCGTACACTGCCTAATAGTACCCATCAACTGCGACATCATATCCATCATGTTGTCGTGTCTCCGTCTAAACTCCTCATGTCATGTCTGCATGTGCATGTGCCTGGATCCCTCCCTGCTCTGAGGAAGTCTCACGATCTGCCATTAGGGTTGCAACACTGTTTTCACTACCGTCTGAACTGGATCTGTGAAAACCAAGCACTCCTGATACTGTCTGACCTTCTGGAATCGGAGGACCTGTCCAGTCTTCGTCTTTGCCTGTCCCTATACCTCTGGTATACTGAATGATGTCTTGGTTCATAAAAGGCAACCCAGAAATGCACTGTATTCTGAATAATCACTGAAAAAGCACAGGATGGCAGGAGATCTGTGCTCTGATACCACTGTCAGAACCCTGGTGGTTCTCTGATCAAACCCTAATTGATTTTTTTGTCGTTTTTGCAATTTTTGGGTTTTTTGTGATTTTGAAGGTTTTTTGACAATAATGTAAAAAATGCGATTTTGCTTATAAATGCAAATAAATTCAAATAAATTCTAGAAATCCATATAAGCTTAGTTTTTTGATCATAGATGATAGGCGTTGCATTACATTTCACTTCCAAGAATTTTACAATAGCCAGTTGCAGAGTATGAAGGAAATACAGAACACTAAATGAGAAAAACCTGATTTAAAATGGCGGCTGCAGCTGATTGAAGAATGTACGGCCAGAATGAATGAAGGTTTCTCTGAGCTTCAAAACCAACGCACAAACTTAGTTGACCAAGGCGCCCAATAATCCCAAGCCAGAAGCTGAGAAGTGGAGGCGTTCCTCTGTGAACAGATTTGTACGGCCCCTGCTGGTACGGCCTGTACAGCAGCAATTAATGAACAGTACGGATTCTTGAAACTTGTGCCAGAACTCAGATGAATGGAAATGGATGAAGTCGCCTCTGATGGAAGTTGAATAATCTCTGCTGAATGTTGATGAATCTCTGTCTGATTAAATGCTTAAGCCCAATCTGTGACTTCTGAATGAAATCACCAAGTGCAATCTTCAGCTGGTATCTCACAGCCTCAGTATGCCTGATCTCTGAAGAGGTTACGTTCTCCAGAAACGATGTTCGCCAGAAACCCTAGGGTTTGCAAACTCCAATGCTCAGAAGACAAAATTGAATAATAATCAAGATCGTTCGATTTTGCCTGTGAAGAGTAATATATTCTCTTCTTTGAAAAATTCGACCTAATCCCTTCATTAAAATAATCATTTAAATAAATGATATAATATTCACTTTTGAACTTAGGAAAAGGATTAAATAATTGGCGTCCACTTTTAATGAGCATTAAATACTCATTAAGTCACATTATAATAATATATTATAAAGTATAATTAAAATACTTTATAATTGAGCCAATTAATTAAATACTTTAATATTTCAATAAAGTGACTTTATAATAAAGTCAAATTATTAAATATTTAATAATCCATGAATTACTCCTTATTTCTCCGTCAAATCAACCATCTGCTGAACTGGGTCGAATCTGAGCTGATAAAGTGCACCAGGTGCCCTGCCCGAAATAGCAGCTTCCGCCTGACCTAACTTTCTAAAAATAGAAAGTTCTCTGAAAAGACTCTCTGGAAGATTCTGCGAAGGCCCAAACCTGACACACTGCAAACTGGAGCTAACCAACACTGAGCAACTGCCAAAAAGGATCCTCTGAACACTCCTGTCAGCCTACGAGGATCAAATGATAGGCTAACCTCGTCACCAGCTGTGCTGACTAGGATGGGGACATGACACATATTATTTGGGAGTGGTTTCTATAGTTTTGGAGATTAATGAAAGGAAGAGATAGAACAGTAGAATAATATCATTTGAGTGCAATATTTTCAGTTGCAGCATAACATTCTGGAAATTCATCAGGTTGGTACTGAGTATTATCTAAACAAAAATCTGGGAATATTCTATACCTTTGGCTTGAAAATCATGTGATGATTGTTTATTTGTTTTAATACAGCTTTTATAAATTATATAACCATCCTTACTGAACATTTGAAATCTTTTGTGAAAACATGCATCTCTTAACATTAATTCCTGTATGCAGCTGTCTCTTTGAATCTAGATAATTACCAATAACAGAAGAAAAGCAACTAAGGAAGGAGTTATTTTATTCTACCCTAATTTTCATGGCTTTCACGAGTCCTTTCATGATTATCATATAGTTGAGCATGCCAAAGAAAAGAAGAAAACGATGAAATGCCTTACTTCAGCTGATATATATTTTAGGTGCAGACAAATAGTATGTTTTTTTACCAGTACATATGCCACTGTTTGTATTGTAGATTGCTTGTATCTAATAAGTTATGTTTTTGTATTGCATTGTAGATTGCATGAAGGAAAATATGGATGTGGGGATCTCTACATAGCTTTCAACGCACATGATTATTTTGTCAAAAACATAATACCTTCACCACCCTCTCAGAAATGCTGGTGCCGGGTGGTATGTTATCTTGCATCAGACTGATTAGTTTTGGTACCAAAACAATGATATATTTGTTTTTTTTTTCTTTTTTCTTTTTATTTCATGATTTGGAATGGTGGAACTTGAATTGCTTTTTAGTATGTTGGAATTATGTATTGTGCATTACATCTTCATCATAGTTCTTTATGAAGCTAATGTCAAATGACCAGTCAATTATGTCTTCAATTTTTAAACTTGTATTTTACCCTTGTAAGGATATGAAAATTCTAAATATGACCACCAAAACAAGGACATGTATTCTATTTATTCATAAGTGAACTAAAGAGGAATTGAAATGTAGTGGAAGCAACAAACAGGCACATATGGATAACAGACAGCATCAATACAGCCATTTATTTTTTTAGTATATATCCTACATGGCACCCTACACACATGACCAATGCTTAACCTCTTTCTTTTTAGTATTATAGCTCCAACATGAAACCATACATTACAAAATTAATATTCATATGATACATTTAGTGTTTGAAATCGTTTGTGATATCATGAGCTGGAAAAAAGTAGATCATCTGCATGTGAAAAAGTAACATAAAAGGTTTCTCATTTTTGAAATGAATAAGCTCAAAAATACCTAATAACCACATAAAATGTCTTATAAGGCTCACGTCATGATCAAAACATCACTAAAAATCATGCTGGTCCATAATTAGCCATCTCTTTACTAATGCCTTCATAAATAAACTCCCGTGGAGATTAAATAAGTGTGCATAATTGGGACCAACCTAGACCTCCTTTGCAGAATGTGTGTCTTAAAACTTATGGAAAATCCTGTTTTTGTTTCTTATATAAAAATGTGCATTAGCTCTCATGTAGCATGCATTTTTATTTATTTTTGATAGAAGAAAATTTATATAAATGTCAGAAAAGATTGTAGTACAAAATTCCATAGCAGGTGAGAGGTCTTCCTGATACAAGGGAAACTCATTGAAGAGACAGGTTCAAAAAATATAGCACAAAGCCTGAAGAATAAGTAATAAATACAAAGATATTAAGATCATGGAACGGCAAAGACTAGTAAATTGGAACATTAGCTGATTGATAAATTGCTAACACAGAAATCAGGAAGATAATTCATGCTTCATAGAGGACTTCTCAACAGGGTCAGGTGGATTAGATATTATTTGGGCCTTGAGTGAGAGACAATTAGGAACCAAGAAAGCCATAAAGTAAATCCTCACATCTTCTTTCTCTTGAGGTTGTTGATTTTATCAAGAGGTATATCTATCTTACTAGGATGCAATAATTGAAGCCGTGGTTGGCTTCATAGAATTCTTCATCTATATCAATAAAGTTGTAACTCAAAAACAAAAGTTCAATTCCAAGTTCACCAATTCAAGTAGTAAGATTGAGACAAAAGCATTGGAAGCTGTGAAGAACCCTTCTGGTTCAACTTCAACCCCTGATGCTCAAACTGATTGTTTTTGTGTTTTGAAGGTTTTTGATTTTTTTGTGGTTTTTGCATATAAAGAATATAGGTGCGATTTTGAAAGAAAATGCTTGCAAAATTTAAATATAATATTACAGCGCTAAATATGATGGAATCTAATTGATATATTGATGCCAGAATATTTATTGTTCTTCCAAACTGATTACATCTATGATCGGACAACATGCATAGTAAAAAGCAATAACATTTATCCAGAAAACCTGGTTATTGCAGCCGCCAAGATTGGTGAAGATTGAGTACGACAGACCTCAGTAGAGGATTCTCCAGCCTCGAGATTGGTGCAGGCTATCCCAGAGATCAAGGCGTCCCATCCTATGACAGAAGAAGACCAAAAAGCAAGGCGTCCAAGCTTGTAGAAGAAGTACGGCCCTCAAGCTGAGAAGTATGGCCCTAAACCAGCAATGCATAAATCCGTACCACCTTGGGAAATGTGCCAGATGTATATCAAACCCAGCCGCTCAAGAATATCACTATCTCTGGACAATTATTGAATCAAACCCTGAATAATGACTACACAATGAACTCTGTAATAACTTCTGAATCAAGCTATTCAACTGCAGGCAATAAATCAGCTGATATTTCACAGCCTTTGAACTGCAAACACTGAAGATGGCTCGTTCTCCAATGCAGACGACAACTGAAACCCTTGGCTTCGTTCTCTGAAGAAGAAATTGGCTAAAATCGATTTTCATAACATAATGAATGAAGTTCTCTCAAAGAAAACTTATATCTTCTCAATTGGGTCGATTTCCTTCAAAAAAGCATCATTTAAATAAAACTTGAATTTCACTTTTAATCTTTCAATAGTTTGGACACCCTTTTAATTATAATAATTAATTAAAAAGTGGCCCCTTCTTCATGATGGTCGACCCCCTTCAAAAAGTCACTTAAGTTATAATATTAAATTATATTATAACTTTATAATATAAGCTTCAATTAAATTAATATTTATTTTGGCAAATAAATATTAATATCTCTCTCAATAGAAGTTCAAATGACAAACCGTCTGAAGCCAGATGATAAGTGATTGAATCTGCATATGACCAGACCATACTGCTAAAAATAGCAGGGGTGCTCCACTGAGTGTCTCCACTTACTAAAAATAGTAAGTCAAGCAAATGATGTCCAAAAGACCCCGAACGAAAGCCAAATTGACTGATTCTGATAATTGAAGCCAAGCCATGCCTCAACAAGACCCTCTATCCACCCTATCAGCCTACGAGGGCCACATAATAGGCTAATCTCAGAACTGAGAGATGTCAACTGGAAGGGGACATTACAAAAGCTAAATAGCTCAAAGACTTACTCTTCTCTGTATTGGACCAAGTTATTGTGCAAATCAATGATAGATTAGCTCTACCAGATTGATTTATCGTATTCTAAATAAAGTTGAAACTAGGAAAAAGTGCTTGAGAGAATTGATTGCATGGGCCCAACAAGTGAACCAGATTTGTGGAAAATTTAATGTCCTACAAATGGACTTTCCATCTCCATGGGGGTTGACGACTTCAAAGCATTGCTCTACTACAAGAAAGTCAATGACTCTTCATTCCAAAGCTAGCCTCCAACCCTAACCGCCCAAAATATAATTGATATCATAAAATCATTCCCAAAGCTCGAGATCCTCATGCACCAGGTAATTGCCACAATTCATGGATTTTCATACCAAGAGATAGTGGAGCTATTAGTGAATCATGCAGAGCTTGGATAAATTCAACTACTGTAATGTCCCCTACTTGGCGTATGCCTGAATTTGTCTTAAGGGACAATTACACAACATAAAATTGTCTAACAAAGAATATTCCATAGCAAATTATATAATAGATATTGAACTTAAGAACAATGAACTATTAACATTTATGAAATAACAAAGTGAACTTGAATCTAATCTATAGACTCCTTTCCAATAGCCAATCATGGTAGGGATGGGTGAGAAACGCATGGTAGGGCGCTAGAAAAGGAACATCTGACCGAGACAATTCCTTTCCCGAAACATCCACCAAGACAATCCCTAAGACACCTTTTACCAATATGTCTCCTTGCCAACCTTACACATGATTGCTTAAAGAAAAGATGTAAATTATAATAATATAAATAAATTCACTATTTCCCTTATTTACCAATTTAGACATATCTCCCTTATTGCAAATTAGCCATTATGAAAGTAGCTATACATATATGTATATGCCTATCAAATATATATATATAAAATGCATGTATATTTAAATGCATACAAATTACTGATTGTATTAACTATTATTGCTTTTTACTGAATGCAAACTTTATTTCTGATTGTTTTTGAAACGGGGGGAAAAAGTGAGGTGATGGATTTTGAATGGAAGTATGCACCTACACTTTCCCTCCTACTTTCATTAGGAAAAAGAGATCCCCTAGGGAAAGATTGACTTTCAACCCTTAGGTGAGTCAACCTTGATGGAGATCTTATTGTTTTCCTTATGATTGAAGGTGGGGTAAATCAGCTTGAACTGTACTTTTGGGATATGAATGAAAACTACCACATGAATACAATTATGCAATCTAATACATGAAACCTCTAAATTAAACCTTAATCTGACATAATTCAAGAAGTTTTAACAAATCTGAGAAGGATGTGATTTTATGCACCTATCACAAAAAGGCTATGCTGAGTGTCCTTCTGGAAATGATTCGCCCAAGGGCAAATGGGTCTTGCTATAGGGGTTTGAAATTTGCTTTTACAGTCTGTTGTGACCTTTTCACACATCGCCCCATTCAAGATGGGGACCCCCTAATTTTTGCTCCGTTCCGGTCTTTTGGCTTGGGTTTCTCTCTCTCTCTCGCTCTGTCTCTTTTCTGGTGTCCGTCTTTCGGGGGGGTTGTGTCCGTCATTGAGCTTAAACATGAAATTTGGCCAAGTCTAAAATTAGGGTTTTGAACTTTTCTGGTCAAATCAAGGTCAAGTAAAGTGAGAGAATTGAAAATTGAACTTAACATTGTTGTCAGCAGACATCCAGCAGGCTTCTAGCCAATTTTCATCAGATTCTGAGGTACTTACTATTTTTAGTAAGTGTGAAATTCAGGGCAATTTGTCAGCTATTTTGAGATTCCGATCATCACACGGCATTCAGAGTATATCAGACTGCTTGCATGCCGAATTTGAGCAAAAACGGACAACTTACTATTTTTAGCAGTCCGGCTTCCAGGGCAGATTTCAGGGTCCAGATGCAGAGTTTTTCTTTGCATGTCTGGATATTCCGTCTGGGTTTTTCGAGACCTTCGCGACGATATAACATGCAAGTCGAGATGATCACTTTCAGGATTCAGCCTTCCGAGGCTATTTTTAGGGTTTGCATGTCGAGCTTTTCTTTGCATGTCAGGTGATTCCTGATGGGTTTTTCGAGAGCTTCGCGATGGTGTGACATGCAAACGAGGATTCTCACTCAGTAAGGAACTTGCTATTTTTAGCAGGTATGTCCCGGCAGCCGCCACCCAGCAGTTCAGATTCACGAGCTGATCACAGTGTCGCAGAAACGAAGGCAAACAGAGTTCATTTGGGATGCATGCAAAGCAAATTAGGGTTTCCAGCTTCGGAGCCTAAAAATAGGCATCAAAAGTCAAAATCTTCAAAATCCGATGTAAACCACTGCGATCAGCGTTCTCCAGGCTATCTACTGGTGAAATTTTGGGTCAAACGGAGCACTTACTATTTATAGTAAGTCAGATTGGAAACGTGCTAAAAATAGTAAATCAGCTGCATGCGTCAGTGTCAGCCAACAGGTCACGTGGTGAGGAGCGCCTCATTCAAATTTCAACTCGATCGGAGCAATGGAGCTATCAGAAATAAGAGCTTACTATTTATAGTAAGCCACCTTCAGAAACAGGCTATAAATAGCAGGGTGACTAAAAGTGGTAGTGCTGACAGGATGATAAAGTTTTGAAGAAGCTATGTTTAAAATTTCAAGTTGATCCGAGCTTCAGAAGTCCAAATTCAGAGAACTTACTATAAATAGCAGGGCACGTAAGCTGGCGAGGAAGATAAAAATTTGTCTAAGTCTGGAGTCTCGTCCAGCAGGCATAGGGAAATGCGCCCATCTCAGCTAGAGGCGTGGAAAATTTTTGAAAACGAAGTTCATCCACCACCCAGGGCAAAATGCGCCCAAGGCAGGAAAGTCAAAGAGAGTCAAAGGTTTTCGTCCTGCTCAGGGGTCCAAATGCGCCCAAGATGAAAAGAGGAAAAAGTTGAAAAAAGTTTCTAAGTATGAGAAATCCGCCTCATACCTCAGAATGCGCCCATCCTTCACAAGCATGAAAATGCGCCCAAAATTCAAGGTGGTCAAAAAAAAAAGTCAAACATGAAAATCCTCCTCATGCATCAAAATGCGCCCAAGGTTGATGTTTATCCTGTACACAAGGCAAAATGCGCCCAAGCTCATCCATGTGAAGACAAAATTTTGGAAGGTGAAGGGTCACCCAAAGATGTTGGAGATTTCATCCTTCACAAGTATGGAAATGCGCCCAACTTGCATGCTTGTCCTCCTCACCCTCCTAAATGCGCCCAAATGAGCTCACATGAAGACAAAAAACGGAAGTTGAAAAGCCACATGAAGGCATTTGCAAGTTCGTCCTCCTCCTACAAGGAAATGCGCCCATGTTTGGATGGTAAATGGTAAATACAAGTGGTAAATAAGGCGAAAATGTTACCTAAACATGGTGAAAGGAGGTAAAAGCTTGGGCGTTATCCTCCTTCATGGCTAGAATGCGCCCAAGGTGGTGGGCCTTAGATAATTTTGCTAGGCGTGATTTCTCCAAGAGTGTTGGACGCCTAAGGTGATGTGTAGTGGAAAATATTTCAAGGTGTTGGGAGTTAAAGTGAAGTGTGCGCCTATGTTGAGGGAGTTATAAGATGATTTTTTTTAAATATTTTGAGGGCGTTGGAATTTCCAAAGTGTAATATGCGCCTATGGTGTTAAGAGTTCAAGTATGATACGCCTAGGGTGGTGAAGAAGCGTGTGATGGAAAATGTTTGAAGGGTGATATAAGGTGTTAAAAAAAAAATCTTGAAGGCGTTGAAATAACATGAAGTGTACTAGGCGCCTCAAGGGGAGACAAAATATTTTCTAAGTGTTAAAAATTATCTAAGGCGTTGGGCTTTTAAATGAATTTTTCTTCAGTGTGAAGTGATATGGGATGAGGTGGAGATAAGATGTACAAGGCATGCCGGAACAAATAAAAATTTTCTAAATGAGGATTTTCTCCACTGGCAATCAAAAACTTTCTAAGGCAAGTTCTCAAAATGCAAGAGATGATTTAAATATTTTCTAAGGCAAATTATTTTTTTTCCTTGGAAAATACGCCTAGAACTCAGATGATAAATTTTCCGGAGCACGAACAACTTTTCTCAGTGATGAAGTCAGAGACGATGATATTGCAAGGTGATTCAAATTTTTTTCAAGAAGTCAGAGCCACACAGAGTGATCACAGGCGAAGAACGAGTTTAAAATGATGGAAATAATATATTTTTCTAAGGTTCAAAATTAAAAATTTAAATGAACCCATTCGTTGGGTACCCATGGATTCGAGGCGTTCTGAAGAAAATTTGCTTCTGGGTACTGAACATTTGCGATGATGAATGGATTTCCAAATCTTTCAAGCTTCGCCGACACTTTTTCAGTGAAGAATTTAATCAGTGCTCGAATTGTGAATTTTCCTAAGGGAGAATTTTAAATTTTCTAAGGCAAAAATGAATAAAATGTGTTTTCAAGATGAATTTTCTTCGAACGATGAATCTGAAGAGAGTTGCCTAGATAATTGTGATTAAATTCCCCGAGGATGAATTTTCCAGAGCAGATGATGAAGTTAAAAATTCGAATTCAAGTGACAGAGCTCCGGCTGGTGAGTTAAAAGAAGATGAATTAAATCAAATTTTCGAAACAAAATCCAGAACGCCAGTCAAAGTCAAGTTTCTAGAAGAATAATATTCCCGACGACTGGAGACAAGTGTCAGAAGCACCAGAGAGGGAAAATTCGAATTCTTGAAGTGGAGTAGTGGAGTTTAATGACACTGGCTAAATTTAACGTCTTCTAGAATTTGAATTTTAGCTATAAAATGAGCAAGTTTTCACTCACTTTCACAGCTGAGAAGGGCGAATTTGCTAAGTCTGAGTGAGCTTGAAGAAGTTCGAATTTTGCTGAGGAATTGAGTTTGCTGAGGAGGCGCACTTGGAGTTAATTAAATTTGTGCTGAGAGAAGTACGCCTTAAGTTGCTGAGAGGTACTTGCTGGTTGGAGGAGGTACGCCTGGAGTTTGCTGAGTTGAGAAAGGTACGCCATTGTCAAAGTACAGAAGTGTTTGCTGCAATTGAAGTTGCTTGAAAAGTCATCGAGTTCACTTAGAAATCTGTTCTAAGTGTTGGAATTCGAATTTATTCGAGAAGAAGCCGAGATGGTCAAGCGAGGACGACCGAAAGGACAATGGTGCCCTCAAGACAAAGCTACATCAAGAAGCTCTCAAAGAAACGTTCATGCCGAGTCAAAGTTCATTTCGAAATTGGGCAAGTTGACAGACACGAACTTGGGCTCCGTCAACTTGGAGACCTTCAAGAACAGGCTGTTCGGGATTGGAAGTCATCGGGCTTGGTCACTTCGCACAACATCGTCCGAAGTGGATTATATGCAGCTGCTGGTTTTCCGCCAGCCATTCAGTGCTCAGAGCTTATAATGGAGTGCGCCAACTGCTACGAGAAGGAACACCGGTCGATCATGTCACCAGATGGCCAAGTGCTTGCCAATCTCACTCCGGCAGCCATTGGTGAGGCTTTCGGGATCCCGGTTCACAGAAATATGATTTACAAATCCAGGGAGCGAGCGGAGCGGATGTATGCTTCTGCTTTTGAACGGTGCATGGACACAATTAACACTCACTGGATGAGCACTCTGAAGCCGTCTCGTGCGAAGTTGCCAAAACAGATCATAGCAGAGGACCTGAAACAGGAATATTGTGATCTTATTATGATGCTGAGCAGGGTTGGTGGTTGCCCACAGTCCTACATTTTCGAGCCTTGGATGTTTTATTACATCAACCTGGTGTTGGAGGGCAAGGACTATGTCAATTGGGCTGAGATGATCAGCGAGAATCTACATGAGCAGCTCTTGAGCTTGCGGAGGACTAAAACGTTTTACATGAGCTCCTATCTTGTTTACATGTTGGCACGAATGACGAGGTACAGAGGGATTTCTTATAAGGAACCCGTCGGTTGTGGCTCTCATCAATTCAAAATCCATGAGGCGTGTACACAGTTGCACCTGTCAAGCACAACCTACTACAAGCGTGTCAACGATTCATTCACCATGTACATCACGAGGCTGCTTCAGGAGAGGTTGCATCACAGAATCTCTAGGGATGCCCAGGAGCTAATTGAGAGGTATGGGTGCTGGTTTATACAGTTTCCAAGATTTTTATACATTAGGCTGCAAGGATTTTCTTCATACCCATATAGGCTGCCTAAGTACCCAACAGACAAAATAATAATGCTAGAGATAGCTAGACAGTTGCTAGCCTTTGACAAAATCCAGAAGAAAAAGAAGAAAGGGGGGATAGAGTTTCCAATTGTGATGGGCAACTCGGATGAGGTGTGTCCTTCGATACAGGCAGCTAGGGAAGCTGAGAGTGAGCTTCAATTTTATCATTTCTCATATCATACTAGCCGACAGCACTATGACCCACACCATAACATCAATTGGGTGTTGTCAGAGGAATTCAAACACAAGGCCACCATTGAGGATTACTGGGCTGATGCAGTTGATGAGATTGAAGTGAGGAAAAGGATGTTCTCTAGGTTGCCGATTACTCTGATCAGGGAGTGTGAGGTAGTTCCAGTTCCGGACCAAGTCAGCGAGGATATGGATGTAGTCCACCCGGATTATGCAGCAGTTCGAGATACTCCACTTCCGCCTATAGATTGGTCAGAGCCCGAGGTTGCTGATCTTGATACTCTTTCCATCCCAGTTATGACATTCACCAGGGCATGGGTTGACAGGAGAGTGAACAGATTGAAAAGTAGGTCAATTGCCTTGACTTACAATATGATGGGAGATCACAGGACGCCCACCACAGGAAGGAAGAAACAGATTACACGGGGTCCAGAGTCCAGGAAAAAAGAAATAATTCAGCCAGAGCCTCCACGAGTTACAGTGGCAGTACCTTTGGAGACACGTTCTCCAAGCATACAGGAGGTGTCTTTATTTGCTGATCAGAGAATTGCAATGAATCAGGTACCAGAGATACAGGATGATATTCAGCCTCCACGGAGAGAGTCAATTGGCCAGAGTGCCAATGTACCTGTTAGGATTGATCAGCATGATGATGAGGGGACTATTACTGACCCTCAGTTTCAGCAGGAGATAGAGGCGGCCATGAATGATGGCGATGATGATGATATAGTATCAGGCGACACTCAGCCACTTGAGGACGATGAGCCTCGCCAGAATGAGGAAGAGGTTGAACAAGTTAGAGAAGTCGAGGCACAGGAGCAGCAGCCCTTTGATATACTATATGAGGTGCCCGATTGGCTTAGAGATAGAATGCGAAGAAGCCCGAGTGAGGAGATTGATCCAGCAGTTGAGATGGAAGAATTTTTGAACCGGATCAGTGCTCCTCCACCGAAGAAGAAGGCAAGAAAGTTTTCGAAGATCTCCACGGATGAGGATGGCTCTCGTACTCTTCACGTTGCTGTCCCACGAGTCGAGTGTGATCGGAATGAAGCAGCTCCTGAAAATTATGTGGTCACCACTCTTGACTTGGGACGCCCTACTGGTGCTCAGATTGTTGAGGAGTGTGATAACTCCTTCCTTGCCCTCAAGGATAGATTGTTCAAGAAAGAAGGAAAATATAAGAAGTTGAAACGAGAACACAAGGCATTAATTGGATATGTTCAGCAGTTGTCTCGTTCTCGAGGGCAGGATGTACCAGTGATAGAGCCTCCAGCAGATATTCCTAGAGAGTCGATCAGCGGCTTAGTAGAGTTGGGGAGATGGCACAGGAGGCAGACAAATGGGTCACAGGAGTTCGTACTGAGACAGAAAAATTCATGGAAGACCTTGCCTTTGCCTTTCAGCAGGCCTCTACTATTTTGACACGGATGGATGCGGTGGATCATGCTTGGGGCGATGCTTCCATCTATCAGAGTAAGGTGATCCAGCGTCTTGAGGTGTTGAGGCATGTGCCATGCAGTTGTTGATTGATGGAGGTGTCATTCAGGCGAATGACCGATATGATTTCTCTCGGTGGTATTCTTCGGCTATCACAGGGCGTGGCTTCTTCGATGCAACACAGGCGGATTCAGCCAGGGTACACAAGGCTATGGCCAATATCATAGATGGAATTCAGAACACCTTCGAGGCCATATTTGCTAGGCGGCTGAATCCAGATGAGATAAGTTTTGATAATTTGAGGGGTTTGTGGTTCCCTTCTTCGCAGATGTTAAGACCTTGTACAGTGATGACTTTGAGAATACCGCTACATTCTCCACTTTGATCCAGAACACGCAGACTCATTATTAGCTGCTTGGAGAAAATCTTGTACGAGGCACGATATCAGTCACGGTGTTAGAGTTTCAGTTGGATTGTGTTCCGCCTATTTCAGTTCATGAGGTTGAGGCTGTACTTAGCAGATTTGTTGAGTTGGCAGTCAAAGAGAAGGCCAATGGGAACACACTACTGGACGAGGATCTTCTAGAAGATTGAATGTGGAGCATTTATTACATTTTCTATTTTTGGGAGTGAGTGGGAATCTTGATTCATTTAATGTACCACTCCCTATTCTGGCAGTTTTTAGGGTTAGGGCTGAGGTGGCACGATTCTGGCCACTCTATTGATTGTAACCCTAGCCGTCCTTTGGGACTTGGCTAGCTATAAAAGGGGGAGTCCCCCTCATTTGTAACATAGTTAGACAGTTAGAAAGTTAGAATCAGAGTAGACATTGAGAGAGCTTTAGAGTAGTATTGTAGAGCATTTCGCATAATTTGGAGAAGAGAGAAAGTTTTCCCTTTGAAAACTTTTGAAGAGATTGTTGTGTAACACATTTTATGATAATAGATCTTTTCATTGATGATGGAATTCGTCTTGTCATGAAATGCTAGCAAGGTTTCTTCTTCCTTTCGTATCCAAGTAGATTAGATTCATGCAAGTAGCTTACTTCAGTGTGTGGTGTTTCATTGAGATAGCTTCGCTTTATTCCATACCACTAGCGGCTTGTTGATGATAAGTCTGCCTTGCGTGGTCAACTGGACATTATCTTGTGTTTAACTTCGGTTATGGCTTACATACTTATATGCGTTGTTCTGATGGTGTATGTATGTTAAACTATAACTTGAATACCTTTTGCTATCCCCTTTGAAGATTGCACCGATTTCGCTGAGGCTGTCCGACGGAGGCTAGGTGAAATCCGGTTGAAGTCTATTGAGACGAAGCCCCACATACCCTGCATTTAGAATAGAGTATAAATTTCTTAGGCCCCTTTCCCCTTTTACTTTCCGCACCTTCTTATTAGTCTTAGGAAAGGAACCACATTGTCAAATCATACACGTAAGAATTCCCCTTCAAAATCATACGTTAGCTGCTGACTGCAAGAAATCTGAACAATTGTGTAAGTCCCCTCGTACGAACACAGCAATACACATCAACCAAACTGGGTCTATTCGCACTAAAGGAACCTTGGAGTTGAACATGCGAACTTTCTTGCAATCTTAGCGCATGGAATACTTTGATCAAGAGAGGACGGAGTAGCCCCAAAACTATTTTGTTCTGCCTGTTTGGTATGGTCACAAAAA
Organism: Sequoia sempervirens; assembly: GCA_007258455.2. Lineage (NCBI taxonomy): Eukaryota > Viridiplantae > Streptophyta > Pinopsida > Cupressales > Cupressaceae > Sequoia > Sequoia sempervirens. The sequence goes on along the minus strand of VDFB02334464.1, from coordinate 29,781 downwards.
CCGCATCAACACAGTCCTGCACCTTGGTCTGCACTCCCGATTCCTCTAGGTTTCACAGTCGGAAATTCAGAATTAAATTCTAAAAGTGAGTTTTCGTGGCTTGATAACAATGTTGACAACTTTTAAAATTTTGCTCTTTTAATAGATCTTCAATCCTTCTTGAACCTGAGATCTGTAACACACACAAGAGGGAAAAATAGTTTGTTTTTGGTGAATGGGGGTTTGCCTTGGTCAAACCCCGTTTTGGTAATTAAACCTTGAAATGAAACAATGAAACATGAAAGAAATGATGAATGAATACTTGCTATGTTGCAACTCACCAAACCCTTGAGTGAAACCCTTGAAGGACTGAAACTTAATACATCTCTCCAAGGTCTTGATCTTGCATGAAATGGCTTGATTGATGATGTGATCTTGATGCTTGAAATTTGACTTGAATGCTTGAAACCTACATCACAATGTTAGCTCCAAAAACATGCATGAATGATGATAACTTTGACATGATGCTTGAGATCTTGAATGTTGTTGTAGATGCTTGATAAACCTGCTCTTGAACACCTTTGACAATAATATTAGCTCTTGTGAATGCTTGCATAAAGTTCTCTTGAAAATCTAGATCTCTTAAGATTTGAATTTGATAAAAAAGACCTTGTATTATGGGTAATTTTCTAATTTCCTGAAAATTAAACATTACAAGCCGACATTTAAAATTTGTGAAATATGCCAACCAATTTTTTCCTTGAATTCTCACAACACAAACCATCACTACGCCAATTGATTAGTGTTAGCTTCCAAAATGAAATCAAACTTAATGAACTCAATGCCAAGAATGTTCACCAAGATCCTTTAGAAGCGAGGTGATAGCATATGGCGGAGGAAACTAAACAACTGCTGGAAATTGAATTACAACTAATTGCTAATAGGTGGTGAACCAGCCATCAGAAATTCCACACTACCACTAAATCAGCGGGGGGAAAGACAATACAATTTCAAACAATTCATCCACTGCGGCAGGCATCCACATAGCAGTGGGGATTCTCCACTTAATAGTGGGTGAGAAAGAGAGATACAAAAGTTCATTCTCCACTCTGGCGATAAACCATCCGGGGGTTACAATGTGTGAATTTCAAAAACACTAAGTAAATACAGTAATATAAATGACTGAACAGTACTACTATTTCAGTCTTACAATACAAGTTATCTGCAAGTACCAAAGTGTCCAAAATTCTGCAAGAGTTATACTATACTTTTGATCTCAAATGTGAGTTGGAACATCAAAGAAATTGAGCATAGAACAAAAATATAAAGGTCTGATATGAAATACCAGCAAATTGAAGTACAAACCAGCAAGCTGAACCAACACCAACATGCTCATAACAACCTCAAAACTCCTCCAAACATCACGAAACAAAATGAAAATACACCTGAGGAGGAAGGCGTCCAATCCCCAACCAAGAAACTGCAACAAAGCTCACAAATTAATTTTGCACGAATTCCAAGATGTCCCAGGCATGGTATGGCCTCATTGGAAGGGCGAACTCCAAGATAAATTCCAATACTGCAAAATAAATTCTGAAAATCTGCAATTAGGGGCGCCTATAGCATAGGAATCAATATAACCAATACCCATAAGCAAAATAAAATCATACAAAGAGCTGTATATAAAAATCTCCTTCAGCCAAATAATAACTAGCAACATGAAAACTGGAAATATCTCACCAAAACTCCACAGTAATGCTCAATATGTACTTCTAGATGAAGCACACTCTCAACCCACCATCTAGGGAACCATAGTTTCAGGCCCAAAGAATGGAGTAAAATTGCTAAGCTTCCCCTTAGCCAGGTTCTAAAATCAATTCAACAGCATAACTTTACAATCTTTTCCAAAGATGATCAAATGCTGGAGCAAGGCTTGCTTTTATAACTTTTGAGATGACTGTTGGCTTTCCATCTTCCTCCAAAAGGGATGCCCATTTCACTTTTGAAATATTTTAACTTTTTAAAACATTAAATTCACCTTTCTAGGCGTCCAAGACTTGAGGAGAAATATTTAATTTAGAAATATTTAAATAATCTCTCAATGAGGCATCCACCCTCAAAGGCCCCCTTTTAAAACAACTTTAAGTCATTAATCTAGGCCATGGGGCTTAAAATGAATATTAAAATATTAATGACTTAAAATAAATCATTTCACCAAAATGAGCCTCAAAATGTTGAAAGTCGAATGTGCTCCAAACTGCATTGCTCGAAATGGAAACTGAGCTGACTACTGATGCTATTGCCCAAGATGGCACGGTCAGAAATAAACTTACTAAAAATAGTAAATTCTAAAAAGTTGCCCAATGCCTTTGCATGTCATACCACTGCGAAGCTTTTTGAAAACCCATAAAGAATCCGCAATCCAAAACTCGAAACTCCAATGTGCAAACCTTCAAAAAAGCTTCAAAACCCCTTCAAGATAGTAAACCCTAATTTTACCTCTGATGAGCCTACGGGCTTTTGGAAATAAGTTGTCAGTCACAGAAGAGCATATGGCCAAAATGGGGACATTACAATTTGAATTTGGATCATAGAAAGGCCACCAAAAACATATTAAAAATTTGAATTTAGCACCTAAAGAGGACCCATTCGCCCAAGGGTGAATGGGTCCTGACCTAAATTGTGAGGACCTATTCATTTCAGGGTGTTAAAAATGATAATTGCATTAATTAAATACTAATATTCCCCTTTCGGAAATTGCAATTAATTAGGCTTGTAAATGCATAATAGGACCAATTAGAGGCTTAATTAAGTCCAATTTATTAAGGGACCCAACCATAGTGTGAAAATGTAAGGGCGTGCATTTTCCAACACTACATTTAGCCCCCATGTAATAATCAACCCCCAATTTTTATTTATTTTTATTCCCTGAGTTTGCTGCTTGCTGGTCTGTGTTTTAAAGTGATGTTTGCAATGTTTTTTTGTAGGGTTTTACATATGCATTGATACTTCATGAAAGTACACAAACAACAGTACAAAAAAAGAGCAATATGCTTGAATAAAATATTTTCAAGTGCTACAATAATCTGATTTTAAACAGAACTTTTCACGGTCATTAAAGGGCATTATCAAAACTCAGTTTAAAGCATTTTCAAACCTGGAAAGTGCCTCACAGCAGCAAGAAGACCTTCATGAAAAGCAACGACCAGCACCCAAGAGAGGTCCTTCCTTCTCCAAGATTCAAGAACCCAAACGCAGCAAGAGGAGCCTCTATTTCCAACCATCAACACCTATTAGAAATCAGATCACAAACTAGAAACCCTGCTCCAAAGGGCCGTAGCACTTCAAGGGGGTGATTTTCTCCAATAAATTCAAATCCTCACCAAAAAATCCAAATCAATGCTTGAAATGATCACCCTTGCAAGAGTCAAAGATTGATTAAGTACCCATTTTGAAATCTTTCTCCATTTTTGACTTATGAGCAAATATATGGTTCTCAGGTACAAAATGAAAGCTGTAGAAAATTGCAAATAAACACTCCAAACTGAAAGAGAAAACACACCACACCAAAACCAGCAAACTCTCACCCAAAAACTACTGAAATCCACTCAAAAATATTGATAAATTTTTATCTTGAAGCACTGTTGTGATCCCTGTATGAAATCACCCAACACCAGCTTGAGCAAGGTCTTTCACTGTCGGGGCTAGTCTTAGAAACTAAGGTTTTTCATCCTCGCTTCCATCCTGCAATCTTTGGTTTCAAACCAACAGCATATCCTTGTATTTTCAAACTCCAGCATAAAGAAATGATTCTCCAAAAATGACTTTTATCTCAAGCCTCCAGTTAGGGTGACTATCAACCCTAATTTCAACACCATCCTCAAGGAGCTTTTGATTTAAATTTAATTTTAATATTTTTTCCTCATAACTTGGGTGCCCAAGGAGCAAATATTATAATATGACATTAAAAAACAACTTTAAGTTATGCTAGGCGTCCAAGGTCACTTCATAAAGTGTCCCCCTTATGTCCCCTTTAATTTAAAATTATAAAGTTACTTTTTATTAAGCACATATTTCGAGGCATAACACAAATATTAAAATGATTTCCTCAAAGTAACTTAATCATCTGAATATGCTGCACTAACAAGCCTGACCTGGTCCAGTGTTCCAAAAATAGACTTACTATTTTTAGTAAGTACTAAAAATAGTAAGTTATTGTCCAAAGGCTCAAACTGGAGAGTAACTGACATCGCACCAAGGCGCACTGTAGATTGTGAGCATCCAATTGGCCCTACTAAAAATAGAAAGTCTCTTGGCAAATAACAACCCAAACTGGAACTGAGTCCCTTAACTGAACCACCTAGCCAACAGGAACTCAAGAATTGGCTAGAGGTGATGTCCACTGCATAGAGGCTAGGAGGGGACATTACAATCCGCCCTCCCCAAAGATTGCTTACCCTCGAGCAATTGTAATGCAAGATGTTGAAGTATCTACTCACTCTCCCATGTAGCATCCTCAATTGGTAGGTCCTACCACTTCACCAAGTAATCGGTGATCACTCTCCTCTTGATGGTCCTCTCTCTAAAGTCAATAATTGCCTCTAGTATAAGCTCCAACCTCCCCTCCTCATCCAATGGGGTAACACTGCTAAAGGTACCACATTATGTCCAAGTGCCTTCTTAAGGCGTGATACGTGAAAAATATTGTGCACTCTACTATCCTTTGGTAACTTCAGCTCATAAGCAACCTCACCCACCCTCCTAGTGACTCTGAATGGCCCATAAAACCGTGGTTTCAACTTCTCTGCTCCACTCATTTTGAGAGTAGACTGTCTATATGGCTGTAACCTGACATAAACCATATCACCCACCTCAAATTCTCTCTCAATCCGATGCTGGTCAGCGTACATCGTTTGTTGATTCTAAGTCTGCTGAATGTTTTCTCTCAATGATCTCATGATATCCTGACTCTCCTGCAAGAAATCTTTGGCCCTGGGCACTCTACAATCACCAAATGATAAGTCAATGAAGCTAGGAGCCTCATAACCATACAACGCTATGAACGGGGACATTCTGATGGACATATGGTAAGTAGTGTTGTAGCAAAAGTCCCCTAAATGCAGCCATCTAACCCAAGCCTTCTGCTGCCCTGAAACGTAATTCCTCAAGTAACCCTCCACCCACTTGTTAACAATTTCAATCTGTCCATCTATTTGGAGGTGGTAGCTAGTGCTGGGAGACAACTCTATACCACAAAGTTTGAACAATTCCTTCCAAAACAAACTCATGAATTTGTTGTCCCTGTCACTTATGATATTTCTTGGTGCCCTATGAAGCCTAAACACTTCCTTGAAGAATAAATTTGCCTCCTGTAATGCTGTAAACCCTGCTGATATAGAAAAAACATGGGAAAATTTAGTCAACTTGTCTACTACCACATAAATGCAATCCTTCCCTTGCACCTTGGGAAGTCCTATGATGAAATCCATAGTTATACTCTCCCATTTTTGAGTAGGAATAGGCAATGGTTGTAGTAGACCAGCAGGAAATGTGTGCTCATTTTTATTCTGTTGACACACTTGACACTGACGAACATACTTGGTTATGTCATCTTTCATCCCCTTCCATGAGAACCTCTCACGGATCTGCATGTATGTCTTGTAAAATCCTGGGTGACCAGCCAATGGAGTGTCATGAAATGCCTTCAAAATCTGCTCGTTAAACTTAGTTTCAGCCATAAGAAGTATTCTTTCTTTATAGAAAATTAACCCATCCTTAACACTATGCTTTTCATCATTCAAAGTGTCATCTAGTATACTGTTAGTGAATGAGTTTTTTGCATAATCTGCTTGTATTGCCTCTTTCCAATCTATTGCTATCTCAGAAATAATGCATAATTGTGGCCTCCTAGAAAGAGCATCAACAACTACATTGTGTTTCTCCTTTACATATTCGATATCAAAGTCAAAGGCTTGTAGTTTGCTTACCCATTTTTGTTGTCTTTCACTTAAATCCTTATGATTTAAAAAGTATTTGAAGCTGTTATAATCCGTCTGCACTACAAATCTGCCCCCAATAAGGTGTTGTCTATACTTAGCCAAGGCATGCATGATGGCTAACATTTCCTTGTCATATATGGAATAATTTCTTTCAAATCCTCTCAATTTTCTGCTCACAAATGCTATTGGATGCTTGTTTTGCATTAGGACAGCCCCTATACCTTCTTCTAAAGCATCACACTCAAGTTCAAATGGTTTAGTGAAATCTAGAATAACTAAAACAGGGCATGAGCTCATCAAAACCTTGAATTGATCAAAGGCTCTCTATGCTAATTTGGACCAATAGAATGCCTCCTTCGTCCAATCTGTAAGTGGGGCAGCAACTTGTGAGAACCCTTTCACAAACCTCTTGTAAAAACCGCATAGCCCAAAGAACCCCTTAAGCTGTGATAAATTTGTAGGTGGTGGCCAGTCTTGTATTGCCTTAATTTTATCAGGGTCTACACGCACTCCATTTGCACTAATGATGTACCCCAAGTAAAGTAACTCAGTCATGCGAAATTCACACATAGATTCCTTTGCAAACAATTCCTCCCTCTCAAGAATGCCAAGTACCTCATCTAAGTGTTTCAAATGCTCCTCCCAAGACTTACTAAAGATAAGAATGTCATCAAAGAATATCAAAGCATACTTACGGAGCTGCTTGCTGAAAACTCTGTTCATACATGACTGGAAAGTGGCTGGTGCGTTTGTCAAGCCAAAAGGCATGACTAGAAACTCAAAGAGCCCAAAGTGGCACTTGAAGGTTGTCTTCTCCACATCCTCTTCCCTCACTCTAATCTGGTGATAATTTGATTTCAAGTCAATTTTGGAGAAGTAAACTGCCCCATGTAGCTCATCTATCAACTCATCAATGCGAGGAATGGGATACCTGTTCTTAATTGTCTTTTTGTTCAACTCCTTGTAGTCCACGCATATGTGCATGGTCCCATCCTTCTTCTTCACCAAAACAACTGAAGAAGCAAATGGGCTCTTACTTGGTCTTATGTGCCCCATCTCAATCAGCTCTTGAATGGCCTTCTCTATCTCATCCTTGTGCCTCTTAGGATGACAATACGGAGTGGTAATGATAGGTTTTTCCCCCTCCAACTCGATGACATGCTCAGTACCTCTATCAGGTGGCCTCCCTAGAGGTATACTACCAAACAGCTTGCTCCTCTTGGTAAGGACCTCTTGTATATCAGGTGGATAGGTCCTTTTGACCTCCTCAGTAACCGTAGGCATTACTATGCACTTTGCTGCCCACTCAATCTGATCATTCCTAAAGAGTTTTTCCATGCGTTTGAAGGACACAACACGTGGCCCTCCATTGGACAAGCCTCTCAAGATGACGTTCTTACCACTTGATTTGAATTTTAACTCCATGGTCTGAAAGTTGAGAGTAATCTCTCCCAACTAACATAACCACTGAATCCCCAACACTGCATTTGTGTCACCTATGCTCACCACATAGAAGTCTTCCTTAATCTGTGATGTCCCTAACAAAATCTGACCTTGCCTTCACTTTCTAATGCCTTGGACATTTCATCAAACACTTGATGTGCAAGCCGATATATGCTGATATAATCTTCTGATTGCTTTGTTTTGGTTTTTGGCACTTGAAAATGATGTTTAAATGTTTGGAATTGACAACTATTAAGACTAACAACAATATAGATGATGTGCAAATATGTTTTTGTATTTTCAAATGCAAATAAATGACCTAACTTCATGAAAATAATCACCTACAGCTAATGATCTCTTACAGCTGATAGACATTTAAACGAACATATAGCATGCAACCTTATGTCTCCTTCATTAGATGCAAATCCAAGTACAAGCTGATATGATGATCACAACTATTCAATATGCAAACTACACCTACAGCTGCAAGATATTTTGGCAAATAGTTGGCAGCCAAACTACTATCTTTATTGTAAGACATTGCAACTGATTACAATGATGTTTTATGAGTGATAACAATGCTCAAATGAGAACTGAATTTCTGATTACAAAAGATTGCCAAACTCCAATGGCTGCAAATTATTCTCAGACTACCATACCATGCAAAATATGCAGAATTTAGTTAAAAGAACCTGTTTATTGATTGTTGGAAGAGAATGCCTTGAAGAAGCACCCAATGAAAGCTTGATGGAGAATTTATGAAGACCACAAATGCCAAATCGAAACACCCAAAGTCTGCCGCCCATGTTCTGAGTGCAGCCCTCAAAATAAATGCATGGCAGCCTGAAACCTCCTTCAATCTATGCCCAAAATTGTTTCCAAGATTCAAGGGAAAGATTGCTTCAATACCCACCAGCATTCGTCCTCCCAAAAGTGAGATATGAATAAAATCATTCAAAGGTACTGTTCACGTCACTGTAGCGGCACTGTAGCAGCTGGATGAAAATTACAAAATCTTCCACACAAACCCCCCAACTGAACTTTATCAATTTCCTCCAATTTGATCACTGAAAATTAACATAAAATCCAAATTGAAGCCCAAATAGGAAGACTGAAGTATCTCCCTCAAATATCCAACTAGGGTTGATATTTCACAACCGAAATTGGCACTTTACCAGCTAGGTTTGGTCTTTTACAAACAAAACTGGAAACCAACTTGCGAAGCATTCAAGCTCACCAATGTAGGAAAGATGTATTCAACTCAAGATGCCAAATGCTTAGCCCAAGCTCCTCTTTATACTTTTTCAACCACATCTCCAAGAAGCTTCTAGAAATAAAGTATTTTTTTATTCAAGTGAGTTTATAATATAATATTTATTTTAGTCACTTTATTAAATTAATTAAATATAAGGTCACCTTTTAATATTTATCTGTTTGATAACCTTATAAATAACTAATTTAATATTCCACTTAATTTAATTAAAATAATCAATTAGTCATCCTTATGAAATATCATTAATTTGGACAACTTAATTAATTAATTTAATTAAATTATTCTACCTCCAAATTGGGGACATGACAATCCTCCCTTCTCAAAAATTGCTTGTCTTCAAGCAATCCGTCAATCCATCACAATTGCCTCAACACCATGTCCTTCAACCACCTGGATCCCAGATGATCTTGAGAAGAACTCCAACCAACATCCACTGAATCTCCTACCACGTGAAAACTTGTCAAGCTGTGAGGACAATCTCTCAACAAGGAAACTCCTGAACTCCAATCCTCAAAATGTAGACACCAAGTGTTGTAATGAAAACCCTCATACAACCAAGTGCTCCAAAAATCAACTCCACTTGAATCACACCAACCTGATTTCTTGCTCTTCAACCTACCCCCTCTAAATCATCAAGGACAATTCCTGATCATGTGGGTCAAAAGAGATCTGATGAATACACCTCAAAGTGCAGTCAAGGTGGAATCCTCCTGCCAGCGCCACTGGATCACCAAGTGTATACCTCTCCCTATCATTAATGCCAACATCATGAATGCCATCTACTCTTGTCGTGCCTGTGTCATCCTCATGCCAACACACGTCAAGTGGTCTCCTAAAGATGTGAATGACACCCAACCTGGGTGCATAGAAGCATATGCCTATCCCTGAAAAACTGCCATCATAAATCAGAGCAGCATCATAGAGTCTACAAATCAAGTCCATAATGAAGCTAAATGCATCCTGACTGCCCAAGGATAGAAGAAACTCATCATCACTCCATCCCCTAACATCCATGTGACCATCCCAACCAACAACTGCGGTCCCCAAGGAGCATCGTGTCAAAGTAGGGAAGCCATGCATCCATAAGGGCAATGTCAAAGAACTGCTGCCAATAAACCTAACTCCATCCCATAGATTGAAACCACTCAGCCCCTCAAGTCTCATCATACAATTAGTTGTCACGCCCTTGGGTGCTCCATTTTCCTTCCCTCTAAGCACTACTTTCTATCCATTGGCTGTCCTAAACTTGAGCTCCATTGTCTGAAAGTTCTGTGAATATTCGCCCAATGAATGGAGCCATTGAATTACCAAAATAGCATTTGTGGTTCCCAAGTCCACTAAATAGAAATCATCTGTCACTGTATAATTAGTAATTACCCAATTTGATCCTTAGTCGGGGAACCTTCTTTCTGCACAACATATTATACCCATCAGCCACCATGACATTAAACCCCTTGAAGGCATGTGTTGTCAATCCCTGTGGAACATCCCCTAAGGATATTTGCCCCAATTTTTTTTTCAAATGTTCCACAAAAAATTTAACACACAATTTGCATGCAAACTGATTTCTATTTATCGAATAACTTGCAAACGGATTTCAATGTAAATCATATAATAACAATTTTAGAATAAAGATCTAAAATTACATATGAATATTGCCTTCAAATATTTAGTAGAGTAATAATAGAAATATCAAATATCCAATCGTAGCCACAAAACTTACAGTCGGATTGGATAACCAGAAGTATGAATTTGAAACACAAAGTGAGACACCTAAGTAATATCTCCAACAGACCATGGGTTTCTGTCCACTGCCTCCAAGCTCAATGGTTTCCATCCTCAAACTTGCTGAAAGCCAAAGCTTCCCAGAATTCTCCAAGAGAATAATAATCAAGAATAAACCAAGCATGCTAAAAATGAGCCCTTGCAACACTTTTTATAAGCTCCTCATAAGAACTCATTCATACTTTTAACCAATGTGGGATAAAACATAAACTTCCTTTTTGATGTTTCATGTATTTTAAAATAAGGAGTCCCGTTTACTATTCATTTTCCCACTTAGCTTTAGACTCACATTAATAAAGTTAAATAATTGGATTTAACTTTATACTTTAAACTTTATTAATGCGGAGACGAATTAAACCAATGGAACTGAAATCATCTAATGATAATAACCAACTTTCCATTGAAAAGGCATTGTCACTAGAGATCACGGCCCACCTGTTGAATTACTATTAATGGCATTAATGACTTACTAAAAATAGTAAGTATACCACAACTGCCTCTAGACGCCCCAGATTGACCTATAATGAAAATTGTCTAAGCCAAAAGTCTTCAAGATTCCTTAAAAGCCCTGGTTAGCCTACGGAACCAAGGAGAAATAGGCTAGTGACAACATCATATAGTGCGAGCTAGAAAAGGGGATATTACAACCCTCCCATCTCGAGATTGCTTGCCCTCAAGCAAACATCAACCAATCTGTTGCTCCACCCTGATAAAAACACCATACGCCACCAATTGTGAAGCAGTATCATGCACATGCGGCAATACTCCCCAGTGAACCCAGATCGGAACCCTGATGCACACAAAGGATCCCTCAACAAACTAGAGAGAGTCCAACATAAAATACCTGGATCCCAAATCCAGAAAAGAAGTTTGCTATGAAAAACACCCTCAAACTTCCACTGCTCAAATCTAACCTCCACTTCACCATGCTGTAGATAGTGAAGCAACCCAATGGGACCCGTCCAATACACAGTGCCAAACCTGTTGCCGCCTAGATCCCAATAATACCAAACCTCACATCCATCTGTCATGCGGAGATAAGAACATCTGAAAGCGTCTATAACACAATATCTCTCTACAACTCCTGCTAAACTCTTATGGATGTGACAACTACCCAAGCCATCATGCCACTACCACTACAACCTCCTAGAAGCCTTGTCTCCCATTGAAACCCAAAAGTGACAAACTCTGTCAGGTACTCACCAGCATGATGGTAGTCCATCCTCTGATCCTGCAAATAATCCCCTGCAAGCAACTGAGTCGAATACTTGTAGCCTCTAGTCTCATCTTCTGGAGATGGTAACTTTGAGCACAAAAATGACTGGCTTCCCTCGACCGCGCAAAGAGAATCATCATGCATACATGAATTTTTCATCGAATACAAATCATGTACAGGTGGATCAAAGGAAAAACTGTAAGTACTCCTCACCATTAATACACACTGTAAAATTCCTCCGTGAGCCCTGCTTGGAATCCCGATGCATTGGAACGATACCAAACACAGTGGTTTTCGCTCAACACTGAACTAGTATCAGGAGTGAGGTTGGCTTCCAACTCGAAGAGTAGATTATCATAGATCAATCCACTATCAAACTCAAATAATGGATTATTCACAAACTGCACAATCACTCCATGTTGATCTAAATCATCCATCTCTGAATCCCTGGAGCAATAAATTGAATTGTACTCCTAAATTGGCTCAACAAACTGTCCATCATAATTTACCGCATGGGATGAATTGACTGATTTGCTTCCAAGGGAGGGAAACAAATCAACATAAGAATCAATCTTCCAACTAGATGATACTCTGCATATCTCCTGTGAAGAAGATGTAGTATCATGCATTGTCACACAACACTCTGGTGAATCGACTACGATGTCACAAGAGCTATCAATAATCTGCCTTGCATCACCTATCATGGGACCAAACTCAAGAGAACCGGGTGCAACAAGTGGTTCCCTGCAACTCTCAATCGATGCACTCATCCCATCTGTATCAACTGCACCTGTAACCATGATGGATGTAACCACATCCTCAACCTGCTCACCACCAAAATCCGTGGATACGTGCTCCTCACCAACTGCTTCCATGGAAACTTGAACTATAGCTGAAGATGGTGAAGTCTGTGCAAAGCCCAACTCCACAGTAAGCTCCTCTATCCATGATTGTGACTCCTGAAGGGCCAATGTAATGTTCCCTTTTTGATGGAAACTCTTAAACCCAAATCTTGTACTCGAATTATTTCTCAAAGAGACATCAAAACATTAGAGATCTATAAATTAGACATAAAACATCCCTATTACTCATTATTTGCACAACCTCTCTCTCTCTCTATATATATATAATCTGAATAAGTATATATTCTCCTCTCTAATTTAACTCAATTTATAAATACAAATATATCCTTATTTTTATATGAATATGTATATAAGTATTCTATTTCAATATCATCATGTAAGTAATACATATGTATTCTTCCCTACATCATTGTCCATATATATGTAATACTCGTTTCGTATTATTCATTATCAAACTTATCTATATCTGTATATAAATAGTCATCGTAATCTATATATTTGAATATATATATATATATATATATATATATATACTTTGTTATTGATATTTAATCCTTACAGTATATTAATAATCATGACATACCTGAATACATCTGTAAGTCTCCACTGAGATTTAAGATTATTAATATACCTAAAACCTCTTATGCCAATCGCAGATATCTCTAACCTTTATTCAAAGTATGACAATACTATACCTCCCTCAATATCTTCTCCAGCCGTGATGATGATATGAGTACAATGTGCCACATAATGTAGGGACCCGAACCTCATCCTCTGTTTGCTGCCTTGTGTCTGATCAGGTTAGAGAGAATGTTCTATCTGACATTATTTCTACCTCGTTCCCTTTTACAACATATATTCCATCATTCCTTTCTATTCCAACGATTATTGTGTTCTTTCCGTCCTCCCATAACAGCCCGTGCTCTTTACTTATATATTTTATCTCCTCGATTCTTTTCCTTTATTTCATCCCACCCGCAAAGTAATGCTCCCCCTTTTGAGTTGCTTAAGGTTTATCCAGTATTGAAGCCGCTTGATAATTACTCAAGATAGAACCCTGAAACTGGTTGTTTATGCAAGGTCTGAAGCCACGCTCTCTGTACCCATCTTCCACCCCTTAATCTGCACACAAGGAGGCGAATATATGCAAGAAGGGTTAGCAATCATAGCCCGTCCCTTAACTTCAGAAGATACGATTATTTACTTAGCCATTGCGTCCCTTTAGGAAGTCGCGATTGAAGCCATATCCCCAGATTGAAGCGTCGCTGCTGATTGCGAATAATGACTTCATTAATTATTGAAACTATAGGATTAACATATAGCCAAGGCCCGATTATTTTTTATTTATTGAGTATTTACTTTTTTGTAACTTTATTTAATCATTATATTATCGGCTTCTTAAGGGTCCGCTTATCTTAAATTAAATTAAACAAGTGAGGGTAGACGGTAGGAATAAGAGTAAATTCTAATAATTATAACTAAGGAATAATCAGGTGCAATAAGAGTTCCATATGATTATCAAAGAGAAACATAATTTACATATTGTAAGTTGTAATGAACTAAATATTGATTATGATTATAATATTGGTTTTATATGCTATAATATCCATTATATTATAATGATTTTAATATTAACTTTTTATTGCCAACATATTTACAATTATGATATTAAATTATTAATATTCCCTTTTTAATGCTTAGTAATTTTAGAGTCCTTATTTGGGGACATGACAGCCAACTAGACACTCTTCAACAAATCCATAGTCACCTCAAGCTCATGAGTGAGCTTATCAACATCCTCTTCCCTTCCCCTCAATGCCTTATGACAGATGCAATCCCACTCGAGAAGATAATCTCTGTCTGCAAGTAGCTGTAGGTAATTTTACTTCATTATTCCAATTGCTTCTCGAAGTGCATGAAACTCTGCAATAGAAAGACCACTATCTCCATGCTCATTTGTCACGGGAGCACTCCAACCATGAAGGGCCAACATCTAATGAGCAACATCAAAATGCTCTATGGTGGTAACAATAGTTATGTCATTTACCTTAAGTTGCCCTACCAAATGATGAGGACCCTGGAATTTATCACTCCCATACAAGTTCCCTAATTTAGAATCTGCACTATGATATGAGGTTGAATCATCATTACTCACTAACTAATAAGCAGCATCATGAGTGCTATCAGCTACTCACAATATCATCGATGGTACTGCTGCTATGTACCTCAAAGGATGGTTCAACTGGCAGGGTAGAAGCTGTTGTTTTGACAATATCTTCACACACTTCTGCTACCAAAGCAACTGCATGTCCAACCAAATCATGATCCTGGGATTCTTTGCCATTAAATAAATTTTTTGATTGGTTTTCTATGGTCTGATTTGAAAAATCAGACTCGTGGTGGCATGAATCCTTCTCACACAATGCATCCTTAATACTCAAACCTTGAGTACCTGTCTTATGATCACCCAAAGAATCCACACCACTGCTATCCAAATCACTAATACGATCTATGCTAGCCTCTAAAGTAGAAGCCTCTTGTAAGGATGATGTAGGAAAATCATTTCCCAAAGCTGTCCTAATGTCTCCTTGAGTCAAATCAGCATGTCTATCAAATTCATCATATAAATTTTTGCATACCTCATCTAAACTTGAAGACACCAAATCATTCTCATGAAGAGTTGTATCAACCATATGTGAAGATTCTCTATCCATTTGGTGTATAAGCAATTCATCAGCTATAGTGTGATATTCCTTCCTTGCATGCTCAGTCTTGTGGCAAAGACTTGAGTGCATGTCCATGTAGTTCTTGAAAGGAAAATTCTTCTTAACATGTTGAGGAAGAATGCTATACTCCTCGAATATGCTAATCACTACCACTTCTTTGTCTTGTGGTGTTGGACCTTTGCTAGTAGAAAGTGAAGATGATCCTTTAGATAGTCCAAACTTTGAAAGTGAATCCTCTAGACGTTGCAATTCATGTCTAAGCTTGTATTGTGTTTGTTCAATTTCTTTCCATGCCTGTTTATTGCTAAACAGTTTTTCCATGATGACCTTTTTCGCTGTATATATTTCAGCCTGAAGTATTCCTTGATAAATCTGACCTTGTTTTGCTGATTTAAACTTCAACAAATATCGTCAAACACATGAGCTACAACTGTGTATTTGCTGGTATCTGATTTTCTGTTTGAGTTTTCTGATTTTGAATGATGTGATCCATTAAGGGCTTAATCTAACTATGCCAATAGTCTACAGCTGCAATCAGAATGTTATGCAAGTACTCCTATAATGCAATAAGACAATCTCTCTATGCAAACTTACAACTATAGCATAAAGGTATTATGTCAAACAGTTGACATACAGTCTCCAAACTCATGTATACCAGCTGCTACAGCATATAGATATTTTTACAAACACTTTGCACTCAACCCAAACTCCTTAATATTGTAGCTATAAATGATCTCCAACTGATTACAAACTGACTACAATAGCAGTCAAAGAACTCACCCTCAAGATATCAGCAATGCAACTAACTCCCAATTTTCAAGGCTTATGTATGACTGAAAATGAGATGCATCTATTCAGGATGACATTTACAGCCCTGAGGCATTTTATCAAACATTTTGCAGACAAGACCCAAACTACTCAAAATATTGAGTCCCAAAATTGATTACAACTGCCAAAGATTATGCAATGATATAATGGCCACACCATTTTGATAAAATGCAGACTTCAAATATTTATCAAATGATTACAATCTGCTGTCACAACAGTGACTCACTTCTACAAACCAGGAATCCATTGAAATGCAGTCATGACTGAAAATATAATCATAAACAATAGTGCGAATAAGGAACTGGGAAAACGCCTTGGGATTGTGATGGTCGAATGCTAGGAGGACGTCACAGCCAGATAAAGACGTATCTCCTTCAAAGCCCAATCAATCTCTTTTTTTTTAATCGATTATACATTCCCCAACAGATACAACGCCTAGATTAGTGAGTAATGAATTTTGCCAGCAGACATCAAACAATCTTAATATTATTTATTGCGCTTGTATTTCCTTCTCATAAAATATTTGGCGGCTCCAGATTAGACATGATTTGCAATGAAGATGTCTTCAAATGGCTCGACTCATATAAAACATGGGACCCACGACTTCCTTGTCTCATTCACTATTTCTTCGATTATTATATCGAACCTAGTATTGTTTGATAGTTCCCACTATTCTACTCAAGCAACTCTCGATTCAATTGCAATTCGATTCTCCCACAAGGATATAAATTCGGACTCTTATTGTTTTGTCCTTATGCCTTGTGCAGCCTAAGCCTCCTTTTGACTTCAGCGATTCCTTCAATGGTAGGTGCGTGTTTCTACAGGACCGCGTCTTTTATATTTGGTCTATTATTTTTGACAACCCTCATAGAGTTCAATCTTCCCAGTAGACTGAAAATTGAATGTCTTATATACTACGCTTGAGTGAAGGACCACGATTTTGTGCTGGCTTTGTCTTATTCCTGAGTATTCCAAAATATCATCGAACCCTTGTGCCAAGCTGCTTCCGACAGGTGAAAGACGATTCTCTTTTGTCTAAATTTTGTCTTATTCGTCCCAACAAGTCTTTGTCGCTTCTGGAGGAAATCACGACTTTAGAAGAGGCAATCCTTCTCCCTCACGTCAGCACTTACAATCTCCAACATTCGATTTTCTATTGTCTTTTTCTATTCTTAGCGGCTCATCTGGCTTCTTGTCTTATTTGCTGAGTTGGGAGTCTTTGTCCTTTTCCAACTTCGTCTTATTTGTAGAGATTACCTTTTTGCGTCCCCAAAAACCACGAAATGCGTCTTTACTAGCATATTTCAATGCTGCACCTGAATTTTGACTTGGCCAGCAATATATTTAAAATCAACCATAATCACCAAAGTCGATTTGTCCAAGATTCTTGAACCGACTCCTTCAAACAATGTGTTGTTTCCTTGAACTGCGATAATATTTTTTCTTTTTGTCTTTACCTTGATTCTTACCTGACACTGTTTGTCCTCTGTTTTGCAAATTTGAGACACTCATAAAATTTTCTTCTTTGTGATTGACTTTCAATGAATGAACTGATGGCCACAAAAAAAGAAATCGGGTTTCTCATATAGCTGAAACCACAAAATCGAGCTTCATCAATCTGATAATGATTACCAACAATCTCTTCTTGTCTTCCTCAAATTTGGCCAAAGGCCATTAAATTTGGGCAATCAATTGATCCACATGAGAAATCCGGTTGATTTTTCTTGATACCAAGCAAACAAGCTACACTACAACCTTACAGGCTGGCAGGAAAAACTGGCTCTGATACCACTGAAACATCCCCTAAGGATATTTGCCCCAAATTTTTTTTCAAATGTTCCACAAAAAATTTAACACACAATTTGCATGCTAACTGATTTCTATTTATCCAATAACTTGCAAACAGATTTCAATGTAAGTCATATAATAACAGTTTTAGAATAAATATCTAAAATTACATATGAATATTGCCTTCAAAACTTCAGTAGAGTAACAACTTAAATATCCAATCATAGCCACAGAACTTACAGTTGGCTTGGATAACCAAAAGTATGAATTTGAAACACAAAGTGAGACACCTGAGTAATATCTCCAACAGACAATGGGTTTCCGTCCACTGCCTCCAAGCTCGATGGTTTCCGTCCTCAAACCTGCTGAAAGCCAAAGCTTCCCAGAATTCTCCAAGAGAAAATAATAATCAAGCATAAACCAAGCATGCTAAAAATGAGCCCTTGCAACACAAGCTCCTCATAAGAACTCATTCATACTTTTAACCAATGTGGGATAAAACATAAGCTTCCTTTTCTTTTTTTCCTTTTTGATGTCTCATGTATTTTAAAATAAGGAGTCCCTTTTACTATTCATTTTCCCACTTAGCTTTAGACTCACATTAATAAAGTTAAATAATTGGATTTAACTTTATACTTCAAACTTTATTAATGCGGAGATGAATTAAGCCAATGGAGCTGAAATCATCTGATGATAATAACCAACTTTCCATTGAAAAGGAACTGTCACTGGAGATCATGGCCCACCTGTTGAATTACTATTAATAGCAGTAATGACTTACTAAAAATAGTAAGTATACCAAAATTGCCTCCAGACGCCCTGGATTGACCTGCAACGAAAATTGCCTAGGCCAAAAGTCCTCGAGATTCCTTAAAAGCCCTGGTTAGCCTACGGAACCAAGGAGAAATAGGCTAACGACAACATCATACAGTGCGAGCTAGAAAAGAGGACATTACACCCTGCTTCGTCATTAAGGCTAAATCAATGAAATTATGTGTAGCCCCACTATCAATCAAAACTGTGAAGGATTGTCCTTGTAGGTACCCCTTAACTCTGAAAGAGTGGAATCTAGGAGAGCCTGAAAGTGAAACAATGAAACCACCACCAATGTCCTCTCCTTGAGGCTGATCCTCATTTGAACTGTTGCTGTCCTCATGTGCACACTCCTCCTCATCCTCATCATCTAACACTACCTCTATGAGATGAGCCTTCCCCTTTCCCAAGCAGCGATGACCATTTACCCATTTCTCCTTACAATGATAAGAAATTCCTTTTTTCCCTACACTCCTTGCGAAAATCTTCATCTGTCTTGTTTTTCTTATTGTCTTTCTTATGAGAAGGCTTCTCCCTTGTATCTTTTGAAAGAGATGAATTGTGTGAGGGGCATTTGTTTCTATTATTGCTTAAGAACTTATTTCTTTGTTGGCTAGACTCCATGTCCCTAGCCTTCTTGATTGCCTCCTGTAGTGAAGTAGGGTTGAGAGTCTTAACCCAACCTCTCAATGGATCCATCAAACCATCCATGAATAGGACTAGCAACCTCCTCTCTGAAATATTTGTCACCAAAATAGCCAACCTCTGGAAATCAGCAATATATTTATCCAATGATCCTGTTTGTTTGAACTGCGCTAACTCCTTGAAGTGGAGTTCTGAATCCTTCACATCAAATCTGTCAATCAAGCGTTCGGTGAACTCTGCATAAGATGTAATCTGATCATGACCCATGGTGACTAATCCGCGATACCACCATTCATGTGCAACTCCATCCAAGTGTATTGTAGCATATTTGATTGCTTCATCCTTAGGCATAGAGTTAAGCTGAAAATAAGTGTCCACTTTTTGCACCCAATCCCGTGACGTTGTCTTCCCTGAACCATCATAATAAGGCAACCTCAATTTGCCCACCTTTCTCCTAAGATCATTTTGCTGCTCCTTGTTACCTATGCCTGGTCAATGTCTCATTCTTAGGTCTATGTAGTCTTTGAGAGACATATCCTGTTGAAAACCAATAGCTACCTAATCTTGTCTGAATTGATCCTGAAGCTCAAGTATTGTGAGTTCATTGTCTACTTCTGGTTTTTCTTCTCTAGTTGGAAAAAAAAGCATCATAGGTCTCGATCCACTTGGAGTAGTACAGTGATAAACCCTATTATTGTTGACCGAATTGTGTCCTTGGCCATTGTTACCTCCATTTGTATTGTTGTTATTGCCGATTGAATTTCTTACCAGCATATTCATCATTTGTATAAATGTTGATTTGTTCTCCTTTGCTCTGCAAGATGTTCTCTCAAGAGTGCGTCACTTGGATCATCTTTCCTTGGGCTACCACTTCCACCTTCACCCATTGTGCTAGTTGATTCTTCATCACTTGTTACCTTCCAACGTCTCCTCAATTCACCCGAAAGTGTTTGGCCTTTCGGAATGTGTGGAGGATTGAATTGTCTTCTACCACCTGTTGCGCAGTACTATCCTTTCTTTGCTTCCCTTGTTGTATACCTCTTTTCTCTTTCACTCATGTACCCCTACAGGCTGGCAAGATCGAAACCTATTATACCACTGTGATGTCCCTAGTAAAATTTGACCTTGTTTCCACTTTCTAATGCCTTGGACATATCGTCAAACACTTGATGTGCAAGCTGATATATGATGATATAATCTTCTGATTGCTTTGTTTTGGTTTTTGGCACTTGACAATGATGTTTAAATGCTTGGAATTGACAACTAATAAGTCTAACAACAATATAGATGATGTGCAAATATGTTTTTGTATTTTCTAATGCAAATAAATGACTTCATGTAAATTGTAAGAACCCTGGTGGTTCTCAGCCCGGAAACCCTACTGATTTGTTTTGGTTTTTGCAAGTTTTGATTTTTTTGTGTTTTTAATGGATTTTCAGACAAAAAGAGAAAGCTGTGATTTCTCTCTAAATTGCTAATAAATTCATAAAAAATAAATAAACTCTAGAAAAACTTGGAAAATGATCAGAGAAGGTAGGCGCACTGTTTTATTTCACTTTCAGAGCATTTACAATATAAAAATAAGACATATGCATTAAATATGAATTTTCCTCAAAAACCTGGTTTCTCCTTTGCAGGCGCCCAGAATGACAAGTAATGTTGTACGGCTGAAAGAGAGAACTATTTCTAGAGTGTTGGAATCAATGCTAAGTCACCTGGACACAAGGCGCCCCAGATCCAATCCACAAGTGTGAAGAATGATTGCGTTTCTCCAGAGAAAAGATAGTACGGCCAGGAAGGTACAAATCTGTACGGCCTGCTGTAGCACTGATGAAGATAGTACGGCTCCTTGGAAAATGTGCCAAAACTCTGATAAGATGTCTCTGATAAAGTCGCCCTTTATTGACTGATAAATAACTCTGTAAATCACTGCCAAATCAATGAATGAGCCCAATCTGTGATCCCTGTGTGAAATCACCAAGTGCAAGCTTAAACTGGTATTTCACAGTCTCAGTCTGCCTAATCTCTGAAGAGTTTTCGTTCTCCAGAAACGTTTGTCTGCCAGAAACCCTAGGGTTTGCAAACTCCAATGCTCAGAGCAAAAAGACAAAAGTCGAATAATAATCTCATAATAGTTCGATTTTGCCTTGAAAGAATATATATTCTCCTTTGAGAAGTTCGACCCAATCTCCTTTTAAAATAATCATTTAATAATATGATTTAATTCGCCCTTTTACTTTAGGAGAAATCATTAATAATTAATTGGCGTCTTATTAAGTGAATAATAATTATTCACTTTATCAAATATTAATTCATTATTATAAAGTATAAAAAAAAATACTTTATAATAGGCCAAATTAATTAAATATTTAAATATTTCAATAAAGTGACTTTAATATAAAGTCAAAATATTAAATATTTAATAAATCATTAAATACTCCTTATTTCTCCGTCTGATCATCAAACTGCTGAACTGGGTCGACTCTGAGCTGAATAGTTGAACCAGGTGCCCTGCCCAAAATAGCAGCTTCCGCCTGACCTAACTTTCTAAAAATAGAAAGTTCCTGAAAATGCACTCTGGAAGATTCTGCGAAGGCCCAACCTGACACAACTGCAAAACTGGAGCTACCAAACACTGAGTAACTGCCCCAGATGATCCTCTGCACACTCCTGTCAGCCTACGAGGATCGAATAATAATAGAGCTAACCCTCGTCGCGATTCGCGTGACTAGGATGGGGACATCACATTATCAACCTATGATTGGAAAGGTATTTTTAGGATGGATGATTCTAGGGATGACATTGTTGTTATCTTCCTTATCAACCTCTAGTTAAGGGCTGATTGGCCTTACTTTTTGGACATCATGGGGAGATATGTTGAGGGTTATTCTTGGGAATTGAGCAGATTATATTTCCTATTCCCCAGGACTGTGTCAGGCAATAGGGTTGCAGATGTGGGACTCTCTAAGAGGCCTTGGAAAGAGACATTTCATGATTTATATTTCAACCCTTGCAGATATTTCAGTATAGATTTTGTTGATGCTTACTATTTGGGATTGCTAGAGAGTGGAGTGAAAAGTGGGCACTACAATTCAATGGCTTTTATCAGAGTGGATGCTTCCAGAGATTGATTTGGGGTCTTGGTATCACACTTGGGTTTACTTTGTCTCAACTAATTGTTATTGAAGGTGCCATGGCATTGCTTGAGGACAAGCAATCTTTGGGAAGAGGGGGTTGTAATATCGCCACTTTCGATCAGATTAGCATTGAGTGTAGTTTTGGTTTTCTCGCCAATAGTCAGTATTTTCAGCGGGCTTATCTAATGTTCTATGGAGCTTCAAAGGATTTTGGCACCTTCAATTGTCACTTTCAATCAGGTTTTTATATTTTCCACAATTTCAGTTGTTGGTGCGGAAATATTTTAATAAACAAATAATTAATTAAGTTATTGAAAAAGCAAAAAGTGAATGGCAACTTAAATTAAATATTTTAATTATTTTGTAACAAGTGAATTAAAGCCGGAAAATTTAATATTTTTAATAGTCACTTTTTTGGGAGAAATATGGGATTAAAATTCAAAAGGTACATATGGGTTTTCAAGAAGCAAGTAGCATTTACAATAAGTTGAATAAAAGGTATTGGGAAGCTCATTTCAAGATTATGCTTGGTTTTTATTTGATTTTTGGAGAGCTTGGGTTTTAGGAGCTTGAGGATGGAAACCCTTGGATTCAGAGGTTTTGGACGAAAACCCAAATCTTTTTTCAGGTGGAATCATCCAAGTTTCATAGTCATGCATATTGTTTAAAGTTTAAAAATTTGTGAAGTCTCTTTCAGAGACAAATTTCAGGAGTTGTTTTGAGCTACAATTACACGGTGGAAATAAATTAATATTTTATCTACTACAAATTTCAGAGTTATTGATTTTTGGGGTTCTCAAAGAAATAGGTGAATATCTAATTTATTATTATCAGGCTGAAAAATAGGGAATCAATGATTTATAGATTTTATCATTAAAGATTCCAAAGAAAAATATATATATTTATTTTAGAGTATTCCAGCTATAAAGCTGAAGCTATTCACACCAAGTTGAATTTCCTAGCCATATCTATATTCTCCATAAGAAGCGGTCATAGCATTTTTGGATGAGTAAGTAATCCACGTCAAACCTTTGAATGGTCAATGAGCTGAGTATATATTTTGGGGTGCATGAGTAAGGACGGTGTGATTTGTCTTTGAGGGATTTGTTTGTATTAAAGTGAATTTTCTCTTATTCTATGAATTTCCATGCTTCATTCCTTGGGTGTTGTACCATATCCAATCAACGTCGTACTTCCCTAGAGTCATGGTAATTTAGAAAATAAGAAATTCTAGTTCAAAGGTAGGTCGTAGCATCTCATTTATGCTAGCCTTGCTCTCAATGGCAACTTTGTGATCAATACCTAGAGTCTTAGAAGTTGTGACTTAATCATTTAAGCAAGTCACGGTAGGTTAAGAGAAGGGGTGTATATCTTAGTGGGCCCATTTCACTCATAACAACAAAGAATAAAAATGACCAATATATTACAACCACTAAAGGTAAACACTTTGTAATATTTTATTTGTCTTATGTGGGATGCTATGAATGTTAAATTTACTTTCAGCACTTGTATTTTAATTCCCCCCATTGAATAAGTGGTAGTGTTGATTCATGGTTGGCTTTCTACCTTATTAATTGTTAATATCTCCACTCCTGCTACATAAGTGGTTGAGTTTGTAATTTCCTCTTCATTCTATGGAAGGCATGTCAGCCTCTTATGTTCAATTGTAATTACATTCCATTTTGCTAACAATCCCTGACACTGTATGCTCTCACCTCGCACACATTAGGATCTTGGTGATCAAAAGGTGGAGGATTACTATTCTTGTCAGTTTATATTTAGAGCTAACGCTAATAGTGGTGAAATTGTGTTGATATTTTTAAAAAAAACTTAAGGAACTATTATAGATGTACAATGTAGGAAGTTGCAAATGTCATACAGTGTAGATAGTAGTAGGGTTTGTATGGTAGGAAAAAGTTTGTAGAGGTCATAAGATGTAATAGACTGCAAGGGTTATACAATAGCAAGAAAATAGAAATGTCATAAGTTAGAAAGTCACACCCTCTCCCTGTCATATGGTGTACCTTGTGGTCGTACAAATAAAATATTTCATACACCATTCACCAAATGATGCCACTGACAATGTGGAGGAACTAAGGGAACCATTGTACAGTGTGAGAGGATCACCGTACTATGTGAGAATTGGCATACGATGTGAAAAGATGCTAACTGTACAATGCAAGAGAATGTTGGCCAAACTATGCAAGGGAATGATGGTTGTACGATGCACACCAAGTGATAAGGCAGTCATGTATGATAGACTTTGAGGGATGAGGCAGTCGTATGACATAATTCTTTTCTTTCCATGCAAATGAGTTCTTTTCTCACCGCACAATACAGTTATACCTTTTAGAGTAGTCGGGCTTTTTAATATAGTCGGGCCTTTTATGTAGTTGAGCCTTTTAATGTACTTAAAGACGTCTCGTTAGTAATTTTGCATTCTTCTGCAAAGTCAAAGACTTCTACTACAATTGCTGTTTTTGCAAACCATGGACTGCATTTGGCACAAAAATTGTCCAAATTTTCAAAATCATTTTTCATCAATTGCTCTTCACTAAGAGTTGTGGCCTCAAGAAAATTACAAGTCGACAAAAATACCTCATAGTCCACATTCTCCAGTGAAATAGGTCGTGGAGGGAATTTGTTTCATCCTCCAAGCATGATTGTAATTTTAGAATCCCTTCGGCTATTCAGCTCATTCCCACCCCTAAATCCCATGCTTTCATGTCCATTCTCTTCTGAGTCCAAATCTAATCTTAATTGGAGGAAGTTGTTTCCCACTATGACTTGGTTCTTAAATCAATTACATACCTCTAACCCTTTGTTTTCACTCTGAGAATTTATTTTCCAGTCTGTGATTGGCCTTCGATGCTACTTCAGCCAACCATGACCTAAATGAATAAAAGGCATCACCCCTTCCACTCCCTTGAATCTTGGACATGCAAGTGTAATAAGCATAGAATCAAGGAAAAATGGAACAAGAGCTTCTAATGGTGCCTTAGTGAGTATGATGTATGTTATCATGTTACTAGGATGCAAAGATTTAATTGGATAGTTAGGTCATGTAGTAGTATGTTGTGAGGATAGGTGGAAATGGCAACATCATACCACTGGATGTATGGGGACATACGGGAATGAGTTACGATTGCTAGAGTCCTTTTCCATGTGATTCAACTATTATGAATATGTGTTCTAATTTGTATGTTTGAGTGAATAGGTACTAGGCTACGTCTCCACCTAAATTAGCAGGTTTGAGCGTGCCTTGAACCCTATGGATCTGTTGAACAAGAGGTAACATTTGGTCTTGTACCCTAGTCACCATCCTCGATGAGGATGAGTCTCTAATTTGGCACCCCATCAGTCTTGTCAGTTGTGTTGGTTTGGCCAGTCTTTGTTGTTTGAGGTTTTGTATGTTGACCTCGGCTAGTGGTCAGATGATTAATTGGTATGTAGTCTATCTAATTTATTTAAGTTGTTGATATAAATCCACGAATATCTTATACATTAAAAATAAATTATTAAATATTTGGGTATACTTTGATAAATAAGTATATAGATATAAATAAATGTTTGTATATATATGTGTGTGTGTGTATATAATAATAATAGTTGATAATAAAACGAATTTATAATGTATGATAAATTAATAAATAAATAAAGATTAAAGGGGTGGAGTATATAATTAATCATAATTTATAAGTAATTGAGGATAAACAATTTTACCCATTTGTATAAATATTGAATATCTATTATATTATATTGTTATGATTTCTTTTAAAGAAAATGTTATTAAGTAATTTAAAATTAACTTGGTATGTGGAAAGGTAATTCAATAAATCAAGAAAAAGCTAACTATAATGAAATCAAGAAAAGTAGGGGGGACGAGAGAGGACAAAGAAGAGGGAGAGGATTGAAAGCACGAATGCTTAATGCCAGCACAACATGTTGAGGAAGACACGTTGCATTCTCCACCGCCCAAGTTTGTTTGCCAATTAATATTTTTGCTGTCCTCTTTTCACCCAAATTTTTAATGTTTATGAGGGATGTAAATATGGTGATTTTAAAACATTTTGACACCTGTAATGTGCATGAAATTTGTTAATAGGTTTTCCCCTAAAGCTCCACGTAGCTGTAGGAAAACATGAGTTTTTATTATAGAAAAACATTCCATTTTGTTTGGGGGGGTGGGGGGTGAAGCGATTGCGGTTCTGCCCTATGCAGGTGAACAAGCTCCTGTAGGATGTATGTTGTGATGTTGTCTATGTCCAGCGTAGGATGTATGTTGTGATGCTGTCTATATTTAGATGCTGGCTAAAACAAGTCTGCTATATTAACATATCATTTTCCTCGAAAGGATGCTGAGAGAGAGAGAGATCATGGAAATTAATATTACACCTACCAACTGCGCTTTCAGGTAAGGATCTGTCATTCCATCAATAAAACTTACTCTTGTATATAATGAAACAAACACAATAATTGAATTGATGGTTCAAAGAGGAACTTTAGTTGATAGTTTTTGGTTTCTTGTCTAGTTTTCTTTTACACCTTGTATGCATACTCTTTCAAACACTTGTATTGTTTATGTTTTGAATCAACCTTGGACAGAATTTGTTGAACATTGAGAATACTATTGGAATCTAGTTTTGCACCATTAAATTTCTAAAATCCTCTGTCGATTTCTTATACAATGGTGATACTCCATTAAGACTCCATTTCTTTTGTCGATCTGTCAGTATTTGAGTGATACTTTTAGCGAGGTGTCTGCAGTAAAATTCGATTGAAATCTGTCCTCCCCACTTATACTTTTGCGTGTATTATCTTACAATATTCACCTTTCAGGGACGTAAGGGAGAAAGTTAATATAAAGTCGTGGGATTTTATTTTTACCTCTGATACATCATTTGCATGAAATTTTCTGAAACAATTTTATTTTTGTGCTCGTTGTACTCCATGAGATGACATATCCTTGAGGCATTCTGTCAATCTATTTATGTGCCTTATCTAAGCTTTCACATTTTGCATCCCTGTTACCAACGCAGTTACAATTACAACATAAGAAAAATTTTCCTGATGTTATGCTTTGATAAATTTCCCTTTTATAATTGGATATCTGATGCAGTGCGCATTAATAAAACACAAGTCTTATTTTTCTTTTTTTAGATTGTTTCATTTTGCATCATCAATATTCTCCACAAGAGCTGTGTACCTATTTAAATGATGGAAATAAATCACATCTACCAGACTAATTTCCCTGGAAAAACGGTGTTTCTTGCACCATGCCATAATCACCATGCGTTGCAAGCATAACCGACCATTTACAGTTGCTTGAAAGTTTCCTACACCTTTTCGGCAAATACATCTTGTGCGTAATCTGCTATCTTTTCATTTCAAAAGATGAGGTCTCTTTATGGTGTTCAGTCCAACAGTTCAAACGCCTTCTTTTGCTTCCAGTAGTGACATATGTGACTTTTGAGATAACTGTAGCCACAACATGAGATTTCTATGCACGTATATAAATATATATTTATAGCATTGCTCCTACCTATTGCATTCGCTTGGAAGTTCTAAAGCTTTTTGTTTATTTATTTTTAAATCTGAAAATGAACTCTTAAGAGCTCCCAGTTTCAATCAAACCTATTCCAGTTAAAGCATGGCAACCTAAATTCCTGTGGCCTCTGGTTTTCATTGGACTGAAGCCAAGTAGACGCAGCCTGTAGTATTCTATTCACCTTAGCTATGATAAGATACTGCAAGATTAAAGTATGGGCGGTTATAATAAGCACTACCTCAGTCAATCATTCCACCTGAAAACGTTGCCTATGAAAAATGGTTGCTAATGATTCAATTCCATCTCTCAGTATGGGTCTAACTCAAAGGTTCTGCGTATCTTTTTCCTTCCCCATACCATGCCTATGCTTTCGCACCTTGCATGTATTTCTTTATTAATAAAACAAAATTTGCTTCCTATATTTTTAGGGGACTCTTTTTACTAAGGAGACAAAAAGGTTTCCTTAAAGCCTAGATACAAGCCTAAATACTTGGAAATAAAACCATAATTCCATTGAAAATAAGTCCATTTAAAAGAAAGAGAAGAGGGGGTAGATATTATTCCATTTGTTTTTTTTAACATAAACTTTTCTAAAATTTCCCTTTTAGAGGAATCTTTATAGGTTAGTTAATGTTTATGTAATTATCTTAAAAACAAAATAAAAAGAATTAGTTAAAGTAAAGAAATTATATTTGAAGTGAAAAGTAATTAATAATTGAAGTTAATAGAAATATTATTTTTATTTAAGGAAAGTATTTTTATTATGGAATTTAAATAGAAGGTAAAGGCTACAAGAATTAAATATGAAATTTGAAATATTTATGAAATTTGATTGATTTATTTAATAACATTCTAATAATTGGAATGAATTGAAGGTTAATAATAATAAGGCTACCATGAAATTAGAATGCTAGTTAATAAAACATTGTTAACTGAGCAATTATTGTCAAAATAAGTATTTAAATTGTCCTAAGTAAAAGAAGTGCGTAAATAATGAAGTGAATCAAGTATTCCGTAAATGGATAGGTTATCCAATTTAATTGATTTGGAGTAAATAGTAAGTGATTTGGTTTACCCTTGTAACTGATAATGTTTCTTATCCTTATGATTATCTAATAGTTATTAGTAAAATTTGTTATGTGCTTTAATTAACCATAGATGGATACTATTGTTTTTTTCAAGTATGATTATTTGTGGTAAATGGACTTTTATTTTAATAATGGGGTTAAGTGAAAATATGTGATGACCATATTATTGGGAAGTTTGTATAGTCATAGTACTATGTCTAATGGATTATATATAATAATGAGTCTTGATTGTTTGAATGAGAGTTTGTAACTAATAAGTGGATTTCTTTGTGATAAGTTGTTTAAGGTCAATTTCTAGGGCCCAAGAGGGAGTATATCTATATGTCGGTCCCTATGATCAGTAACCTTGGAAGTGGTTGGTTTGTGGTTGGTCATGTGTATAGTGTGTAGTCACAACCCCTATGGTTAAACTTGGATTCTTGAGATGTGAGTACCACTAGAAGTGGTGTTAGTGTCGTAAGTAATGTTGTCTGTCTATTGGATATGGGACCTAGTATTATCTCCTAGCACAGGGGGTGGACCTTTGGGTTCCACATGGTCTGGTGGAACGTGCCTTGAACTCCATTGGGTTTCCCTTGTTGAGGTTCGTGTTCTTGGTGACTACTCTTGATGATGTGGACTACTACACTTGTTCCTGTTTGAATGGAATA
>VDFB02334463.1:0-15751 GCA_007258455.2 Sequoia sempervirens | reverse complement strand
TTACACTACTCAGGGCTGATTTGCCTTTGGGCTACCTTACTCTATGCGTAGGCCATGTCTTTCATTGGGTCCAATTAACCCCAGACTTCCTACTCAAACAGTTTACTGGAAATGAGTCTTTAAGCAAGTGTTTACTATCCTATCTCCTGTTTCTGGAATTCTTTATCCTAGGAGAGAGCTTCCTAATGTTAACCTAATAACACAAGCTAGGATTACACTTTGTATGGACATCATTTCGTTCCTAGAATTTAATACATATTCTACGTACTCTCCATATACGGAGATCATACAAGTTTGAAACTCCAACAAATGCATAACCGTTTATTATTACCAATCAATCATCAAAAGAGGCAGTCTTGTAATACAATGCATATAATTTCCTACTAATGCGTATAAACAAATTGAGTCCTTTCTTTTCAAAACCCCCAATTTTCTACTAATCCTTCTTAATCACATTAAATCCCTTCTATTCAATATCCCAAATTCCAATTTTAACTTTCTTTAACTAAGTTAAATATAACGAAATACATCAAGCTAATTCCTTTAACTACATTATCATTCCCTAACCTTTACCCATGCATAAAATGAATTCCCTTTTATCATTATGCAATAAAAATTTATCAACAAATGAAAACCAGGAATAATTCATTACTTTTAGCTCAACACAATCAGAAATTCGAAAAACAGTAAAGAAAGCCAACTTAAAGTTTTTAATCTACAATTAAGAAACATGCTTGTATCAGCTCCTTTCCGGTAATCCTTTACCAGCACTTCTATTATTGACCACAGTCAACAGTTTCTTCACTCAGAAATTCTCCCAATAAAGAATGCTATTGTTATTTCACAGTAATTTATAACTGAGAATACTCAGCTCTCACTGAAACACTTGAAACAGATAACTAACATAGACTCAGAATACTGGCTCTCAAATTTGCAGTGTATAAGCTCTCTAAAAACGTCAATGAAGAGAAAATCCGAAGTGTATTTGAATGAAAGTTTGTGAAGTATTTATAGGCCGCAGTTAAAAACAGTTTCCCCATTTCTGGGCATGTATATTGACAGATTTCAATGTTTACTCAGTCAAAATGTTACTTGCCATTCATCCAAACCCTTAGTCATGTTCTTCCATGATGATTCGACTTCTATACAGCCAGCAATTCGAAGAATATTTCAACTTGCAATAAAAACGCAATCTACAGCCACGTTTTGCTGCCAGGCGTAAGAATTTTACCTGATATTATTGCTGCGTCCCAGGTCAAGTTCCAAATCGATCCACCACAGAGGTTTATTGTTATTTTCCTGGTTTAAAGCTTTGAAAGTGTCTTCTTTCATTTCCAGCTGCACAGGGACCTCCGCCATTTCACGGGAGAGTTTCATTTTTTTTTATTTTCATTCATTTTTCCTAAGTTCGACTTTTCAAATATTTCCTTTTATGAAGTTTGCTTCATTTTCAAAAGTATTTCGAAATGTTTAATTATTTCATACGGCTACCTTCTAATATTTAAACTTTCACAAATGTAAAATGCGAATTTAATCCTTCCATATTTTTACAAATTACAAATTTCCTTCTTCCATTTTTAACACTATAAAATGCGAATTTCATTCTTTTGAAATTGTTTTAATAATTCTATTTGTATATTTTATTTATTAATGTATTATTTTAAACATTAATATTTATTTATATATAAACGTATTTATATATAAATAAATATTAATTTTAATATTAATACATTTAATTAATAAAATATACAAATATATTATTATTTATACATTCCTTATGTATTGATATTTATATATATATAAATATATATTTAAATCTTCCAGATAATAATACTTGAATATCATTTATATCAAGGTATTAGGCGGAATGTGTACGTGTAAACATGTCTACATATACTCTATGTATATACATATGTATGCGTATATACATGTCGATACATATGTACGAGCATATCCATTTGCTTAACGTACATACGTATTGATATGTCTATACATTTAGATATGTGTATACAGTGTATACATGTGTATACGTACCCATTCGACCTTTGTCACATTCTTTCTATTACGTTCATTCACAAGGATTCACAGTAAAGTCAGACTAACATTCAATCACATCATATAAAGCATAAGGAAGTAAATCATACTCCTAAGCCTATGGATGTCTAACTTATCTGACCTGTTTCTCTATGTACCGTTCATAATGTGTGCGTATGCTCAACTGATTAACTTTACCGGTTAAACGACCAATACCCCTCTCCCAAGTGATATTTCCCCTCTGCCTAGAGGACTGGATCTCATTCCTGCATTCACAATTATAAACTCACGGCAGTCAATTGCTCACAAAATTAGCAATACATATAAATTTCACAAAATATAAAAACATCACTTATAAATCTCATTATGCACATATTTCATCATGATTAACATCAAAAGAACAACATAAGAATGAGATGATCAAAAACTCATATTGATAACAATGTGATTCACATCTTTATTTATTCATAAAATTGTCTTTACAAACACACGCTCCTTATTCAACTTCTAATAGCCTAATAGCTTATACAATCGGGATGCACATGGTGTAAGCATGAAGCCTGATAGGAACCTGACAAGTATCCCCATCAGAAAATGAATGAACTCTTCATCGGAGTGCCAATCATCTCTTTGTTTCCAATCAAGATTAGTGACTTCATTCCACCAAGCTTCTTGATTTTCCACCTCCTGAAGAATGGGGAGATTAGGAGCAGCAGTGAGTTCTTCGTTATGCAACTCATGCATCCTCGTTCCATTGTTAGAAGAAGTGCTAGAACTCCCCTCTTCAACAATGATGTCATAAGAGATTTCCTCAAGGCTTGAAATCCCATCATCTACCTCAAAGGAATGTTTCTCATAAGCTTCCTCTTCACCTAGTTCAAAAAGAGGAATGTCAAACACTAGGAAGTCGTTCCTTCCATCTTGCTGCTCCAAATCAGCACTAGTGATCTTTGATTTTCTAGTGAAACTTTCAAGATCAAACTCTCCTTCAAGATTATCAAGCTCTTTAATCACTTGCTCGATTTCTTCAGCTCTATGTCCATTCTCTTGTTCCTTGGAAAGTTTGAAATCAGCAAACTGACCTTCTATCTCCATTAATGCTACTTGAGTCTCTTCTAACATAGCCTTTGTTGATTCAAGCTCATGAGTAAGCTCATCAACCTTTCTCTCTTTTCCTTTGAAAACACTGAAGGTCTTTTTTGCAAATTCAACGGTATGATCCCGATCCTTCATCAAGTGTATACAATCTGATTTCAACACTTCCAAAGAGTCTCTGACAAGTTGCAAGTTGAGAAGAGCAACTTCATCCTTAACTCTTCTTCTTCTCTCTTCAAGCTGAGCCTTCCAGTAGAGATCTTCAATCAAACTGTGAGTGCGATCAAATTGGGATAGAACTCGCACTTCCCTCTTAAAGGACTCTTTGACTTGTTCTTCCCACTCAAGAATATGCAAAGATGGTGGATTGCTGGTTGGCTGACTTTGAAAATCAGAACTTTGTTTTAAGTCTTCGCTGCCATCATAGCTGTTCCAGCTTTCGTGTCTTTCACCATCAACTAGAGGAGAATGCTCAATGTCATGGAGAGGAACACGTTCCACAATTTCTTCGACCCTAAGTTTGCAATCAACTTCATGCACTGAAAAATCAGATTCGTGCTTAGTAACACCTTCAAACTCTACATCTTCAAGAACCATATGGTCTTCTAGCTCTTCTTCTTCATCACTGTCTCCTTGATCAAACATTATGCCAGCATCCAACTTGCTCAATGGATCATAATCATCCGCTGTTCGGAAAGTTTCCGTAGAAACATTTTCTTCTTTAGTGGCTGCAACCACTTCAAAGAGATCATTATGGTGCTTCATTGAACACTCTTCTTCTTCAAAGACAACTCCCCTTCCAAAGGCTACCACATAGTTTGCAATGCAATCTGACTTTTGTTCTTCATCAGGATCAAAGGGAAATTCATCCCACAATGGTTCTCTTTCATATCTTGGTGCCAACACACCTGGATCCCAAATGCTAGTGGGTTGATTAGGATGATCAACCAGACAAAACTTTTCATGCTCCTCCTGAAGTGATGACTCCTTAAATAAGTCAACTCCCACATAACTTAAGCTGATAACATCAAAATTATTTCTCTGCAATGGCTCAGTTTGCTGCTCCATCCCAAGGTCACCACCATAGTGAATTGAAAAATCTTCATTGCTTGCTGTTTTGGAAACTTCACTATCATTGTCTTCTTTATGAGGAAGTATTATGCTGATGTCTTCGTGTAGAACTTCTTGAGAAGTTGGGACAGCAACTTGAAGAGAATCCATCTTTACCAAATCGTCAACATGATCTGGTATGGACTCTTTGGAATCATCACCATCTTCATGACCATTAATCTTTCCTGCAACATGCTCTAATTTCACTAAAAGTGGTTCCAATTTCTCCTCACATTGATTAAACAACTCCTTAATCAATATAGCAGCAATAGGAGAACCCTCTTCTTCATGTTCGTATGCGTCCAAGAGGAAGGATTGAACACTTGGTGGAATTTCATCAGCCTCATTAATAGTGAGAACAAGAATATTATTCATAGCTGCAATAACATCCTTTTCCTGCTTGCTCCAAGTGGATTTGACGAGGTAACGGAACAAGTGATCGATCTGATCATGCATTTCCAAGTCTAATAGCAAGTTACTTATCTTGAGTTCTGAAAATGTTTTTAAGATAGCAACCTTTCTAGAAAGTAGACTGCTTCCAGTTTCATCAAGTTCTTGGAAACTTCCAACAATTCTATGAAGAATCTTCTTCATAGTTTCATCATCATAAGGCATTAGGGGAATCACAATTCTCATCAACTCTATGAGGCAAGAAGTAATCAGCAGCTTGATTTCTTCATTTGGGTGTCCCAACCAATAGGGCTGAACTAAAAGGTGCAATGCCGGTGATAATGCTAATCGATCTATTCAAGGTGATCAAGTTACTTCGGTTCTTAAACATTGTTCCCTACAATATTTCAAAGATTATTCTTTCTTCTATCTTTCCTCGGGATTTATACTTTGTCAAGCTCAAGCTCTCGGTCTCAAAAAAGGTTCCAGCTTGAATTCTTCTCCGTTAGGGCCATCTTTATCCGCCACTTCTGGGAACCGAGGCTGACCAGCTGGTCCCTGCAGTGTTCCCATCTCTCTCTGTCCTCTCACCGCCAAAACCTAAACCTCAAGGCACAGGACAAGGTGATCTCTTGGCTCCTGACACCAACAAATATTCCTAAGCCAATTTTTTTCAAATTTTCAATTACAATCATCAAGGCATTACACTACCGTTAGGTTAGCTCTGATAAACCAAAATGATATCAAAACAACTCCCAACTGGAATCGTATAACCGTGATCCCGATGTGGGCAAGGTGTGGTTACTGGCCCGGTGGCGGATCTTAAATGCGTAAGCCGAAGCCGAAGGAACTCTAACCAAGAATGGCGCCGATGATGGCGAGCATATGGTCAGAGGGTCTTAATTGAAATGCTTATGCAAGAACTCTAACCAAGAATGCGCCGGCGAATGACGAGCATGTGGTCAGAGGATCCCTACAATCTAAAATACTGAAAGCACACTCAACACCAAGTATGTGCTACTCAATCCAATACGGAAATGAGGCGACCATATGGCGGAGATCTAAAGAATTACAATGCAACTTCAAAAATGCAATATAAGCATTACAAAACATAATAAAGCAAGATTAAGGGAAACGCTGACAGTACTACTGTGCAGCTTACAATGAGCAGAAGAATGCCTGCAAGATCAAAGAATTAGAACTCTTCAAATTGCTGCAATAAACAAGTTGTGTTTCATAAAGTCTTTCAAACTTCCCAACGCTAATCCATGAAGGAAAAATGCAGATTTCACAAAACTGATCTGACAGACCAGCAACATTAATATCTTAACCAAATGCTCATAACTCACTCAGTACCCATCCGAATGAAGTGAAATCAAAAGCAAAACACCCTATGAAGTATGGCGACCAAGATGGGATACCACAAACACACTAAAAACCCTTTAATTATTTCTGCACAAATCCCAATGAAGCACAGAAGGTACGGCTCACCATGAGGGGCGATTTCTCTTTATAAAATTCAATCCTCACTCAAAAAATCTATAACTTTCCAGTAAGGGGCGCCCTTAGCAAAGAACCTCAAATGATCAATACCCAGAATGATATAAATTTTACTTTGAATTTTATGATTGAATCTATAAATCTGCTGCAACAATCAGCAACTCCAGAAAAAGTTATGAAATGCAAAAATCTGAACTACAAAGCATTAACTCTACAACAATGCAAACCTCACTACAGAATCACTCACAAGCATACTAAATTCTCCACTAGATGCTATCTCTCAAGCATGAAGTTGAGCCCATGGCTAGGAGGCATTCATTCCTCGAAGCAATCCCAGCACCATTCCGGAAGCATAACGATACTCAGACATAAGATGATGAAAAAGAGACCCAAAGGCTTCCTTTATAATTTGCTGACCTTCTCGAAACTCCTAACCTTCTTCGTGAGTCAAACCCTAATCCTCCAAAAGATGGCTTCCCTTTCTCTCAAAAGCTTCAATTTGACTTCTTTTAATTAAATTCATCACTTTAATAATGACATCTAACTTAAGGCTTTAATTCAACCTTAATAATTATAAAATAATCTCAATGATGGTTACCCTTTAAAAGACCACTTTTAAAACAACATTAAGTCAATAGACTAGGCCAAAATTTATAATAAAATATAATGTTATTTAAGTGAAATGAACTTTATCTCTCAAATCAAGAGATCCCCAAGCCAAAATTCCGAATGTAAAACCAAATTGAGTCGACCGGGAAGAGGAAAAGTCAATCGCATCTCAAAAGGACCACTACGTAAATAGAATTTACTAAAAATAGTAAATTCCAAAAGTGCTCGTAATGCCTAGAGAAATCATATCAATGCTGGGGCCTACAAAACCCGTATGAATCCACAAGTAGCTCAACACCAATTCAATGAGCAACCACACAACCCCACAATAAGAAACCCTAATCAACCGGCCCCAAGAGCCTACTCTGCCCGTAGACAGGGCCACCCCGGCCAATGAGAAGATGATGCTCGAGAAGGGACATTACAAATCTTCGTGAGAGTAGCCAGCAGTGTTCTGCATTATAACTCAACATGCAAGTACCATCAAGACGATGCATACAAACACGTGAATCACAATCGAAGTTAAGTTTGAAAAGTAATCCAGTTGACCACACAGGGCAAACCCACCGTCAGCGAGCCCGCTAGTGGTATGGACAAGCGGAGTCTTCCTCAAATCGAGCACCACATTCCACAATTACTAAGTAATTTGCATGAAATGAAATCTACTTTACTTTAAGCAACTTCAAGATGCTACGGAATTGAAGGATGAAGAAGCTCCTCGACAACTACTCTGTATGTATCAACAAAGAAGGAAATCACCATCAATGAAAATTCTTCTATTATGAAAGCATTCACGACAACTTCTTACAAAGTATTCAAAGGGAAGACTTTCCTTCCTTTTCAATCTAAACTATACTATCAAACTATTCTACTTTCTATTCTATCAATTTCTCTCTATTCTTTCTCTGCTATTCTAACTAGATACAAATGAGGGGGGATGCCCCTTTATATAGCTGGCCAAGTCCAATGGACGGCTCAAATTACAATTGGCTGGATGGCCCAGATTGTGCCACCTCAGCCCTAAACAAGA
This sequence comes from Sequoia sempervirens, assembly GCA_007258455.2. Lineage (NCBI taxonomy): Eukaryota > Viridiplantae > Streptophyta > Pinopsida > Cupressales > Cupressaceae > Sequoia > Sequoia sempervirens. Next base: position 7,983 of record VDFB02334463.1, on the reverse strand, counting down.
TTCACCCTAAAAACCGCCACCAAGAGGAGTGGGGGAATAAATGAGCAATTAATGGCCACATCCTCTAGAAGATTCCTGTTTGGAAACGCGTTCACACTACTCTTCCTCAACTACAAACGGACTGAGTCTGATCATCATGGCTTTAACTTCTCGAGAGGGTATGGCAGGCACATTCTCGATCCGCAACTTCAAGGCTGTAACTTTTTAACCTGTTTGACAACACCCGAGCCTTCATCTTTTCCTTCATTCTGAACTTGGAAGATTCTCTTGTCTTGGATTCAATCATTCACGCTTTGCATTCGCCTGACTGCGTTTGGTGCATATTGGGTCCTTGAGGAGAAACTCCAACACTTAGCCATTTCTTGCAACTTTTCTTCTTTCATGTTTTGGGTGCAACCGAGATCTCGCGGAAGAGCTCGAAACTCATAACTTTATCTCCCTTTGAAGGTTGTAATATCATCGTGCTTCATCACTTCAAGTCATCGTGCTCTGGCTTCGACGTTCATCCTGCAAAACAGATAAAAGAAGAGCATCAAAACACTTAATAATATAAATCCACTTTACTCACCTGATATCCATGTTTTGATTTCCAAGGGTTCGTCGTTTTTCTCTAGCCAACCTTGCTTTCTTCATGATTTTTCAACATCTGTAGGCTGGGGCATACAACCTTCACCGACTAAAGCCACGATAGTCAATTTTATTCATCTCTAGCTCCAAAGGAAGATTATCCAATTTGGCAAAGGAAACCCATTTCTAAGCCCCGATCTGTTGTTTTGCAGTTTGGTTTTGTGATTTTTTTGCATAAATGATATAATGTGACTTTGAAAGAAAAATAATATAAAATCTCTACTAAATACAATAAGTCCAGATCTAACATTAACAGACTCAGGAAACCACTGCTAATGAATGTATTAATTTTCCACAGCCATTACAATGATAAATATCTGACATGCAGACAAGAATAGATAAAAATATCAGATTAAAACCTGATTTGCAGCAGCTGAGATAAAATGATGAATGGTACGGCCATCAAGAATATCAGCTTCTCCCTCTGTCTGATGACTGCAAGTGGATCCAATAGATACTGCGCCTCTGTTGATGTAGATAAACTGCTAAGGAAGGCGGATCACATGGCATAAAAGTACGACCTGTACTTGCAGGTACGGCCCTGTAGCAGCAGCAATGGTACGGCTCTTAACAGCAGCAAAGAATCTGGTACGGCCTTATTTAGTTTTGTCTGGAGTTTAGGAAGTGGGCGCCTAAACAATAAAGATCCTTTCTGATGAATTCCAGACCAATAACCCAGAAAATACTATCTTTGTGAATGTTCTGTGATCACTTCTGAATGAAGAAATCTCTGAAAGCAGAAATAGATCCAAGCTGTTATTTCCACGGTCTGAATTGCAACGAAGATGGCTCGTTCTCCGATACGCAGCTAGACAACAAAACCCTAGGCTTACGTTCTCCGGAAGAAGACTCAAAAAGTCCGTATTCCGGCATAATGGGCTCTTCATAGTGAGAAATTCTTTATATTACCAAGAGGAGGTGGAACTTTTCATAAAGGCATCATTTAAATAAAAGTTGAATTTTAACTTTTAATTTTTCAATAGTCTCGACGCACTTTTAATTATAAAATATAATTAAAAAGTGGCCCCCTTCAATGTTGGTCGAACCCCTTCAAGAAATCACTTAAGTTATAATATTAAATAATATTATAACTTTATAATATAAGCTTCAATAATTAATATTTAATTTGACAATTAAAATATTAATATCTTACTCAATTTACGTCCGATTGCTGAGGCAGGTAGAATTTGGAGAAAAGTGGAATTGGTTTTTGCACACTATTGGAAACCCCTCACTAAAAATAGCGAGAGTGCTCCAACTGAATACGCTAAAATAAAATTAGGGCAAAGTCGTCAGAAGAGCAGGCGAGAAAGCCAACTAGTAAATTACGTTGGGAAATCTGAAGCCAAAATAGCAAAACTCCAACAGAAGACCCTCTAAATACATCCCACATCGACCCTCGAGGGTAGCACTTGGCAGAGCTAGTGCCGAGGGAACTGATGCACCGCCAAAATGGGGCATTATAGTCCACGCCCTCCCACAGTACTTGTCACAAAGCGATCTCCACTTGCAAAACTCTAATCCTGGGGGAGGTGTCCCACAGCAGCTCACTGTAGCACCAACATAAACATAGTTGCGCAAAAAATGCCTAGATCCAAAACCCGGAATGGAAGTCTGCCATGCCTAATCCCCTCCGACTTCCTTTGCGCTACTCTGATCTCAACTTCACCATGCCAGAAGTGGTGAAGCAATCCATTGGGACCCATCCAAAACATAGTACCAATCCTGTCGCCACCTGGATCCCAACATAATCTGTACACACATCCAACCAAACTGTGGGAAGATGAACATCGGAAAGTATTTGTATCACAACAACTATCTCCATCCTCTGCTAGACTCCCATGGATGTGTTGACTAACCAAACCATCATGTCCACTGGCATCATAATCACCCTGTAACCATGTATCCGTATGAAACCACTTTGACACTAAAGTAGCAATCCCTGTCGGGTACATCTCATCATGATGGATAACTGATTGCTGCCCCTGCAAATAATCTCCTGTAAATAACTGAGTTGGGTACTTGCAACCGCTAATCCCATCTTCGGAAAATGGTAACTCTGCACACAGTATTGGGCTACTCCCCTCAACTGCACCCAAAGAAAAATCCTGTGCATAAGGATTGTGCATCAAATACAGATCATGTACTAGTGGATCAAAAGTAAAACTATAGGCACTCCTCACTAGGTATACATTGCAAAACTCCTTTGTGATCTCTGTTTGGAATTTCGATGCACTAGGAAAATTCCAAACACTGCGATTATCGCTCAATCCTGAACTGGTTTTAGGAGTGTTATTGGCTTCCAACTTGAAGAGTGGATTATCATAGGTCGAACCACCATCCAACTCAAATAACGGATTATTCACAAATTGCACAATCATTCTATTATGATTTGAATCATCCACCGCTGAGCCCTTGGAATAGTAGATTAAATCATACTCCTGAATTGGTTCATCAAACGACCGATCATGATCAACTGCATGGGATGAAATAACTGATTTGCTTCCAGAAAAGGGAAACAAATCATCATGAGAACCGATCTCCCACCTGAATGGTATTCTGCCTACCTCCTGTGAAGAAGATGGAATAGTGTCGAGAGTTGTCACACAACTCTTCGATGAATCAAGTATTATGTTGCAAGAGCTAACAATAATCGCCCCTGCAACACCTGTCATGGGAGTAACCTCAGGAGAACCAGGTGTAACATGTGGTTCCCTGCAACTTTCAACCAATGCACTCGTCCCATCGGTATCAACTGCTCCTGTAACCGTGATGGATGTAACCACATCCTCGCTACAACCCGTGGATATATGATCCTCACTGACTGCCCCTGTACGTAACTTTACTGTAACTGCAGCTAGTCGAGTTTGTGCCAAACTTAACTTCGCGGTAAGCTCGTCCAACCGTGACTGAGACTCCTGAAGGGCCAACTGGGTGCTCTGCAACGAGTCCATAGTCACCTCAAGCTCATGAGTGAGCTCATCGATCTGCTCCTCCTTTCCCTTCAATGCATCAAAACAAATGCAATTCCACTCGAGAAGAAAATCCCTGTCCGCAAGTAGTTTTAGGTAATTTTGTTTCATCATTCCAATCGCTTCTCGAAGTGCATGTATCTCTGCAAGGGAAAAACCACTATCACCATGCTTATCTGTCAAAGGAGTACTCCAACCATAGGTAGCCAACATCTGACGAGCAACATCAAAATGCTCAAGGGTTGTGGCAATCATATTGTCATTCACTTTTAGTTGCCCAACCAAATGATGAGGATTTTGTAGCTTATGACCCCCATACAAGTTTTCCGGTTCACAATATGCACTATGATATGAGGCTGACTCGTCATCACTCACTACATGATAAGCAGCATCATGTGTGCTTTCATCCATGCACACCTCAACATCTAAGGTACTGCTGCTTTGTACCTCAAAGGATGGCTCAACTGATAAGGTAGAAGTTGCTAGTATGACAGTATCTTCACACACCTCCACTCTCAAAGTAACTGCATGCCCATCCAAAGCATGATCCTGGGATTCCATATCAACATATGAATCTTCTAGCTTGTTTTCAAAGGTCTGATCTGGAAAATCAGACTCACCATGACATGAATCCTCCACATACAATGCATCATTAGTACCCAATTCCTGAGTACTTTCATGTGACAATTCAATAAGATCATTTTGCACATTTGGAAACACTGCTGTCTCATGCTCATGCAAAGTTTCATCATCGCTGTCATGAAAATCAGAAGTAGCCTCCATAGTAGAAACTTCTTGAGTCACCTCTTGCAAGGACGATGTAGGTAAATCATTACCCAAAGCTGTGCTAGTGTCTTCTTGAATCAAATCAGCATGTCTATCAAATTCATCATATAAATTTCTGCATACTTCATAAGAATTTGAAGATACCAAATCATTCTGATGAAGAGTTGTATCATTTTTATGTGTAGATTCTCTATCCATTTCATGTGTAAACAATTCATGAGCTATAGTGTGATATTTCTTCCTTGCAGATTCTGTCTTATGGCAAAGACTCGGGTGCAAATCCATGTAACTCATGAAAGGAAGTTCCTTCTTAAGTTTTTGAGGAAGAGTGCTATACTCCTTAAACATGCTAATCACTTCTTCTTCTTTGTTTTGTGGTGTTCTGTCAAAGGTAATCCTTTCTCTGACCTCAGGTAGTACTAACTCCCACTCATCGTTTGCTGCCATAAGTGTATCAGCGAACAAATCCTCATGCTCCTCACCTGCAACAGCCTCATCGGGCTCCTGTCTCATAAAATTAGGCCTAGTGGGCCTATCTGCCATCCGTGAAACAGTCCTAGGTGCTCTCTGTGATCCTGCATCACTCCTGTTCTCATCACGATGTGGTGACGGTTTCCTCAGCATACCTAACCTCTGGATTGCCACTGTCAACTGCTGTAGTACATCGTTGGACTGTCGTTGACCTGCTCATAAATCTCTAAGAGTGTGTAGAACCTCTGCATCATCATTATCTCTAGGGTTTTGCGGAGCCTCTGTTTTGTCAGCCATGGGACCCGGCTGCCTGTTCAAACCCTGTTGCCTATCAATCAAAACTCTCCTGCGAGTGTAATATCTGTAAGGCCCAACCTCTTGTGGCTGCATAGGAATGCTTAACCCTCAGGATGGCAGGATTTAGCTCTGATACCACTATAGAAACCCCTGTTCTAACTGATCTCGGATCTGACTGAGTTTTTGCTTGTTTTTTGAAGTTTTTGGTTTTTTTGATTTTTTTGCATAAATGATATAATGCGACTTTGAAAGAAAAAATAATATAAAATCTCTACTAAATACAATAAGTCCAGATCTAACATTAACAGACTCAGGAAACCACTGCTAATGAATGTATTAATTTTCCACAGCCATTACAATGATAAACATCTGACATGCAGACAAGAATAGATAAAAATATCAGATTAAAACCTGATTTGCAGCAGCTGAGATAAAATGATGAATGGTACGGCCATCAAGAATATCAGCTTCTCCCTCTGTCTGATGACTGCAAGTGGATCCAATATATACTGCGCCTCTGTTGATGTAGATAAACTGCTAAGAAGGAAGGCGAATCACATGGCATAAAAAGTACTGCCTGTACTTGCAGGTACGGCCCTGTAGCAGTAGCAATGGTACGGCTCTTAACAGCAGCAAAGAATCTGGTACGGCCTTATTTAGTTTTGTCTGAAGTTTAGGAAGTGGGCGCCTAAACAATAAAGATCCTTTCTGATGAATTCCAGACCAATAACCCCAAAAATACTCTCTGTGAATGTTCTGTGATCACTTCTGAATGAAGAAATCTCTCTGAAAGCAATAGATCAACTGTTATTTCACAGTCTCTGAATTGCAACACTGAAGATGGCTCGTTCTCCAATGCTTGTAGACAACAGAAACCCTAGGCTTCGTTCTCCGGAAGAAGACTTGCTCAAAAATTCAATATTCAACATAATGAGCTCTTCACAATGAAAATTCTTTATATTCTCAAGAGGGTTGACTTTTTCCTCAAAAGGCATCATTTAAATAAAAGTTGAATTTTAACTTTTAATTTTTCAATAGTCTCGACGCACTTTTAATTATAAAATATAATTAAAAAGTGGCCCCCTTCAATGTTGGTCGAACCCCTTCAAGAAATCACTTAAGTTATAATATTAAATAATATTATAACTTTATAATATAAGCTTCAATAATTAATATTTAATTTGACAATTAAAATATTAATATCTTACTCAATTTACGTCCGATTAACGAACCGTCTGAAGCTGGAGAATAAGTGATTGATTTTGCACATGACCAAACCCTACTGCTAAAAATAGCAGGGGTGCTCCGCTGAATGACTATTACTGCTAAAAATAGCAAGTCAGGAAAAAGTCGTCCGAAAGAGCGGTGAAAGCCAACTAAAGTAAATTCGGCGATCGACCAAGCCAGAGCTCAACAAGACCCTCTATCCATCCCTGCTCGACCCTCTGAGATTAGCATAATAGGCTATTCTTGAGAACTCGATGCTGCGCCAAAATGGGGACAGTACAACTAAACAACATCACACGATAACTGTTAATAACAAATATCCGAGGAGGAACCCCTGTCGGAGGAGGGAAATGAAACAACAAGCTATTTAATACAAAACGTTAAGGACTCAAATCTTTGGACCAAAATACAAGCGCCTTCTGATTTTCTTCTTTAAATCTCATCAACAAGTTACAAAGGATTAGGACAGCAAAGGCACAAAATCATGCACAATTACAATCAACCAATTAACTCTCATCCAAGAGTGAACAAATAATCACTTTCAAACTTGTGGCAACAATGGCGCAACAATTTTGCGTAGTAAGTAAAGGTTAAACCAATAATGAGCCCAAGGCTCTTATTTATAGAACTCAAAGGAGTAGGCAACCCTAAAATCTCCTTGAGTTAACAAACAGTTCTTGCCAATCAATTAAGCAAGATTTATTCCTATGCCTAAAAGTAGGTGGGCAATCAGTTAACTAGAAATCTACTTCAGTTAACAGAAACTAAACAAAGAGTCAACTAGAAAACTACTTCAGTTCACTGAAACTAAACTAAAGGTTAACTTATTACAAAAGTGCCTCCAAAATAGACATCCACATTTAGTGGAGATCTGAAATCCACAAATTATGGAACTCAGATTAGACATCCTCAGTTAGTGGAGATCTGAGATCCACAAATTATGGAAGCCAACTTAGGCATCCTTAATTAGTGGGATCTGACATGCACGATCTGTGGGACCTGGAGTTAACTTGGAAAGGGGCATCAAGTTAACTCCAGTCACATTTAATGTCTTTCTAGAGGGTAGGATGTCCTTTGTGGGTGCTTTACACCTCACCATCTCCAGTCAACAACTCCTTTGACCGGTCATTGACTTTTTCTGCCTCTTGCAAACTGCTTTTGATATATGATCTTCTTTGCAGCTGTGTCATCCGGCCTTCTTGACATGGAATGTTGAAGGTAGTGTGGTAGTAACCGGTGGCGGCTCTGTGTTGGGAATGACTACCTTCCACATTTGGCTATCCATTGAATGGTGATGTCATTTACGCCTTCCAAGGCATTCAATTTGACTACGGGCTTCACTTGATGCATGTCCATGTCGAGTGCTTTTAGAAAGTCATGAAGTAGGGCCATTTTGGTCTTAATTTCAACTTGAGTGTACTATATTCTAAAAAACTCGATTGTTGACTATAAACATGGATATGTTCAGACAATTTTTTCTACAACTACTAAAAATACCCTGCTGAGGGGTAATTTTTATGAAAAAAATCTGAGACGTGGGTTTTACTTAGAATAATTTTCTAAATGGACCCAGAATGTCAAAAATCCCAAAAAATCACTTTTC
>VDFB02334462.1:0-27385 GCA_007258455.2 Sequoia sempervirens | reverse complement strand
AAACCATCTTCTTTTGTTCCCTTGTAGGAACATAGATGTGCCCCATGTGAAAAAGGATTTCATCCTACAAATAATAATCATGAATCTATCTACAGGTTTTGTGATTCTTTGGTAGATGTTATCAAAACCAAGATCATAGCTAAATAGCTCCATCTTATCTACTATTTTGTGTCTACAAGAGTTCAACATTCTTGTTAGAGGTATAATTGGAGGTCAAATAAATAATATGCATCTTTATTAGTGCTTCCCCTATGAAAAATGTTGATATGGAACTTCCAAAGGTAGGTGGACCACCTTTGGTGTTAATCATTCTACAACTTCCCTTGGATCAGTTGCATGAATTGGAGATTCTTGAGGTATATGTGAGTGACCATCTCTTTCCCAAGATATAGTGATTCCACTACTTATAGGCTTGAATAGCGGCATATAAATTCTTGTAATAAGTAGGGTACCTACTTACTATATTAGAGAAGGTCTCACTATGGTAGACAACTAGATACACAGGTTGTGTGAAGTTTTCACCTAACACATACATAAAGGCATCAATGTCAATCTTCCAAGCTCAATTGGTTCTCAAATAATGAACCTAGATATATCTCCAAGAGATTCCATGGTTCAAAGGATGTTCTTGATTGGAACTTGTAAAGAGCTACTTAGGAAATTTCCAATTTTGTTGTTTTAGTAATCGAGTAGGTTGAGCAAGTGCTTCCATTGATAGAGATTGAAATTATGCCCTGGTTTTATGTTTTTAAAATAGCTTGTGTACCATTTCTAATTGATGGGATAGTTTCTATAAGACTAGTTTATTGTTCGCATGCTTTGGAAGATCATATGGTGCTTCAATAAATCCACCCACCTTGATATATTTAAAAGTGGTAAACTAGATGAACCAATTGCCTCATTGGGCTATAGTAATGGTAGATTTCACAAACATCCTTTCAGTTAGACCATTCTCTAACATTTTAATGATGAAAATATAAAGGCATGTAATTGACTTGATTGAAAATTTTTATGCCTAATTGTAGCTTGAGTTGTAGATAAAACTCAGAAAATTTATTTTTCTTGAACCCCACATGCTTAAATCCTTGGTCCTATAAATAATCCCCTTCTTGCCAAATAATATATTAGATATGAAGTCTATATTTTTTGGATCATTGAGATTTATGAGTTGATTTAAAGATTAATTCATAAAATTCTAGGTATTATAAAACCATCTAAAATATTGGCATTTTAAGAAATTAAATGTAAGGGGCTAGGCCACTTAGCTCTAGGAATAATAATGAAGAATAATTTTATTGTGACATCAATCTTGCATGATGTGGATATGACTCAAAAAATAGATTTCTAAAATTTAAATGATTAACTCCTATCATTTTCTCATAGTTTTGGGGAGTCAACTTAATACATGTCAATGTAACTGGTTCTTATGTTTTGGTATTTAAATACATTCAATGTCTATTCATTATCATCTGATTATCAAGGGAAATTTTATATGCACTATAAAGAAGGATCATTATAGGAATATTTCAATTTTGAGCAGTAAAAGGAACCTAATCTACATTAAAGTCATCTAAATCATCTACATTGTTTGAGATCATTTTTTTCTTGATCATTTCCTCAACCATAAATTCCATCCAATCAAGGGAGTCATTTTAGGAGAACTTGGTCCTTATGATCCAAAAATTTCCAACAAGGTCTTAATGACCAACAAAGAGCAAACTTCAAGATGAATAAGTTAGTAGATGCACACATTCAACCATATTAAATTTGTTGGTTATAGGATAAATTCACATAGTCTAAAATTGATTCAAAGCCATAGGATTGACCTATAATAAGCTATAGTTTTGTATAGAATCTTGGGAATTTAAAATATCAGATAGACTTATTTTTTTATGCTCAATAACTCAAATTTGTGCTATAGTATTTAATTATTCCATTATTATAAGTGAGGACTTCGACTGATCTTTCGGATTGCCGACTCGACCTGACGGATCTCGATCTTTATCCTGACCTCTTATTTATTGAACTGATTTCGACGCGATCCTCGACCTGATGGTTTTACGATTTCGATTGACCTGAAAAAATGCACATTTTCTAAATGGCCAACCAATTGACCTCATGTATTGCACTGATGTATACCAAAAAAATGATCAAAATTTACCCTAATTGACCTATGACACCTCTTTAGTGTACCCATTGCACATCGTGCAATTGCTAGTTTTATTTTTAAGCCGAAGGCTTTCCCATTTTGAACTAAGTCGAGCTAAAGTGCTTGATTGATGGTCCAATCACATTGAAGTAGGATGCAAGGCAATTAAATTATTTTTTACCGTCTATTTACGTTGCCTTTGAAATCTCCTTTACTAATATCCACATTGAGATTGATGTCCTCTAAAGAATGTTGTTCAAGGTATATTTGTTGTTGAATCTCAACTATTGAGCATATTTATTATTTTAGGTTTATTGTAACATGGATACAAACATCGGATGACAAGAACTGGTACATAATTATTCAATGAATGTTTAAACAACCATTGTAGAATGAATAATCAAAGCCAAACATAGAGATTGATTTAAAGGGAGAGTGAATGGAAGATATTTTTCTTTAAAGAGAGTCCCCTAATGTGGGCACAACATTAGGTGACATACTCTACAAATTTTAGAAAACATTGTTTGGATCAAAATTGGTCTTGATCCATTTGTGGGATTTGGTGCTTTAAGGTTTTAACTCTTAGCCAAAATTTTAGAAAGGGAAAAATTGGAAAATAAGCTTGAAAATATGAAAGAGGGAAATAGGGAAGCAAGATTATGACTGATAATTGGTCCAAGTATCTAGAGAGAAAATGAATACAAGAAGGCACACTACCATCAATAGAATATTATAGAATGGAATGTGGGTTAATATTTTTTTTCTGGTGAAAATTTTCCAAGCAAATGCAATTGTCAAGTTTAAAGCCAAATTTTGCAAACTTTGTTAGTATCCTCCCCGCTCATGCCAAAATGGGAGCTTTGGAATAGTATGGACATCCATTGAAGCATAAAGGATAGAGGAACTTTGTCAGATATTATAGTCACAACTACCTTGGCAGACATGCATGCAAAAAGTGGAAGCATTAACAAGGCATGTGAACTGTTTGACAAAATACCTAAAAAAGATGGCATCTCATGGACTGTAATGATTGTAGGATATGTACAAAATAGATTTTTTGAAAAGGATTTAGAAACTTTCAAGCAAATGCAATTACAGGTGTGAAGCCAAATTCTGGAAACTTTTCGAGTATCCTCCCTCCCTATGCCAAAATGGGAGCTTTGAAACTGGGTATAGACATCCATCAAAGCATCATCAAAGGAGTATTTTCTTAGATATTATAGTTGGAAATAATCTTGTATACAAGAATATAAAATATGAAAGAATAGAAAAGTCATGTGAATTGTGTGATAGAATGCCTCAAAGAGAGGTTATCTCATGGAATGCAATGATTGCAAGATATGCACAAAATGATTTTTTTTTAAATCTTTAGAAACTTTCAAGAAAATGCAATTGGTAGGTGTAAAGCTAGACTCCACAACTTTTGCCAACATTCTTCTTTCCTGTTCCTAAATAAGAGCATTAGAATAGGGTATAACACTTATAAAGAATACACAAATATCATAATTCTACTAGAGAAAAATGCAATTGCAAATGTGAAGCCAAATTCCACAACCTTCACCAGTATCCTCCTTCCCTGGGCCAAAATGGGAGCTTTGAAATAGGGTATGGACATCCATCAAAGCATCACGGAAGGATAATCTTTTTCAGATATTATAGTTGTAAATGCTCTTGTAGACATGTATACAAAATTGGAAGCATAGAAAAGGCACATGAACTGTTTGACAAAATGCCTCAAAGAGAGGTTATCTCATGGAATGCAACATGATTGCAGGATATGTACAAAATGGATATTGTTTTAATGTGGTAAAAAATTGTATACACTAGTTCACCCTATCTCTTAGTGTATTGGTGTTCTTTCAACAATTGGTATCAAATCCCTGGTTTCTTAAAGAAAGTTTAATCAACTTAAGGTAGATATGGTTTCAAGAACACTGTGGTAGGAGGATCTTATTCAAACAAATCACCATTGTTTTATGGAAAAAATTATGGTTTCTGGAAAGTTAGAATGGAAACTTATTTAACCTCTATTGGATTTGTAATATGGTAGTCAATTGTAGATGGTTATACTGTACTAGCAACTACTCCTATTGATGTGGTCGGCAAGAAATCCTGTCAAAACAATGCCAAAGCTAAAAATGCTAATCTATGTGGTTTAACCAATATAAAATTTGTAAAAGTCATGCATTGTAAATCTGCCAAAGAAGTATGGGAGAAATTGCAAAATATCTATGAGGTAGATGTTAAAGTGAAACAAGCAAATTTGCAAACCTATAGAGGAAAGTTTAAGACTTTTAAGATGAAAGATGAAGAAAATATTACTGCATTCATGCTTAGGATAGATGAGGGATTGAATGCAATCAAAGGTTTGGGTGAGACTATTAAAGAAAAGGTTATTGTAAAAAAGGTCTTGAGGTCACTCCTACAATGATTTGATTCTAAGGTCTTTGCGATAGAAGAAGTTAAAAATCTAGATACATTTACTATGGATGAATTGTTTGCGTCCCTAACTGCATATGAAATGAGAAATGAGAATATTGTACCAATAAAAGGTGAAGCAGCATTCAAGACCTCCAAAACCAAGAAGATTAAAGAAGATTTAGAATATGACATCAGCTCAAATGAAGAAGAAGCAAACTTTGTTAGAAAGTTGAAGAAGGGCACTAGAAGATATAAAGGTAAGCTTCCTTTCAAATGTTTTAAGTGTCGTAAAGTAGGTTTACAGATCATGTTTACAAATTGAAAAAGGATTTGTATGGTTTAAAGCAAGCCCCTAGGGATTGATATTCTAGGTTAGACAAATATATTAAACAAAAAGGTTATAAGAAAGGTATTGTTGATAGTAATTTGTATTTCAAATGTGAAGGTGAACATATGATCATTGTTGTTGTATATCTAGATGATATCATTTTTGGTGGCAGTAATGACAAAATGTGTAAAGGATTTAACATTCAAATGTAAAATGAATTTGAGATGTCAATGCTCAGAGAACTTTCTTTCTTCCTTGGTTTACAAATAGGACAAACTAATAATGGGATATTTATATCTCAAAATAAATATGCTAAGGAAATGCTCAAAAGGTTTAAGATGGAAGATTGTAAGCTAGTTAGCACACCTATGGCCACTGGATGTATTAGAAAGATGATGAATATGAATTAGTAGATCAATCATTATATAGGTCCATGATTGTAATTCTTTTATATCTTACAACAACTAGGCTAGATATCATGCAAGTTGTTTGCATGGTTGCTAGATTTCAAGCTGCTCCTAAGGAGACACATGTTAAAGTTGTAAGGATAATTTTTAGATATTTTAAGAATACTATTGACTATGGATTATGGTACCCTAAAAGTGAAGAATTCACTTTAACTGCATACACTGATGCATATTGGGTTGGTTGTGTGGATGACAAAAAGAGCGCTAGTGGTGATGCATTCTTTCTAGGAGATAGATTGGTAGCATGGTTAAGTAAGAAACAAGAGTCAGTTTCTTTATCAACAGCTAAAGCTGAATTTATTATCGTTGTATTTTGTTGTAATCAGGTGTTATGGATGAAATAAACACTGCAAGATATTAAGGTGAATTTTGATGGGCCGATTAGTATTTGTTGTGATAATACTAGTGCAATAAATATCTCTAAAAATCCTGTTATGCATTCCAAAACCAAGCACATATCTATTAAATATCATTTTCTCAGGGAGAAAGTTGTTGCCCATGAAATCCAATTAGAATATGTTGCTACAAAGGAGCAATTGGAAAATATTTTCACAAAACCCTTTTCCAAAGAGCAATTTGAATATCTAAGGTAGAAGTTGGGAGTAATTTCTCCCACTTCACATCACTAATTTTAAGTGATAGGGCATGAGTCCAGGGGGAGCTTCATATAAATTTCATTCATCCCTGGAAAAGAAGAGAGAAGTCAAGTCAGCTATACTTGGTTTTACAAATTTCTAACAAATTTATGGTTGCAAATTCTTGGACACACTCCTCTTTATCTGGTGTGTCAAAAGGGATGAATGTCAACAAAAGCATAAGCCCATGAATAACCAAATTAACCACACGACTAAACATAATGTCACAACATTAAATGAATCCATTTCAAAAGTATAATCTCAACAATAAATGTTTTCATTCAAGAGTATAATCTCCACAATAAACGACTCCAATCAAAGGTATAATCTCATCAATAAATGACTCCATCAAAAGTACAATCTCAACAATAAATGATGCCATTCAAAAGTATAATCAACAATCAAGCGATCATAACGATCTTAAAGCCTCTACATTCAATATGATTTAAAAATTCACATGTTTACAATGTTCACTACATTTATATGTAATTTGGAGGACATTAGCTTGAGAGGAGTTTGTGCTTCTGCACCTACAAGTCCTCTTCTCAATACGGCTTTGGGTTTCTAGAACGTGAGTCCTCTTCAAGAATTCTATGAACACGAATAGACTTAATAAAAAATAAGAAAATAGCATAACCAAAAGCACATTTTTCAACCCTAATGTTGAATATTGTTATAACAATCAAGTTTACACCCTAACCCTAGGGAAATAACTTTTCTCCTAACTTCAAGGTGATATGAGTAATCAAACAAGTATAGCTTATCAATATGGTTTGCATAACATCACAACCTATCAATGATGACATGTTTACCATGTTATCATTCCTGTAGCATTACTAACCTCATTATCCATAACCTAGCATCATAAGCTAACAAATTCAAGATAGTACTTCAATGTAGTATTATTTCCCATACTTCACAACCTATGAAGTATATTTATAATCTATGGTAATTTAGGTTCTAAAGCTAATACACTAAGATTATCTTATATAACCACACAATTTCAACATTAAGAATAAATATATAGTATCAACCAATAAGATCTCATAATAAATCACCCAAAGATCATGCAAGCTCCTTAAAATAAGAACGATCGAAAGATCAAACAAGCAAGTTCAACAGAACAAATATTTCATCTTTCCTCAAGCACTTGCATTCAAATATGATTCAACATAAAATGATTAGATAAGTAAAATCAACATGCCTAGATTTTATAGCTCCCAACAAAGATACCGCTTCCTGAGATCAATCCCACAATCATGTTTTCTTCTCCTTCTAAAACCAACCTATCTCCAATCCTAGCCTCTAAAAAATCTCTCAACAAAATACATATACTCTAAAATAAGCTCTCTTTCCTCGCTAAGCACTCAACTACTCTCTCATACAAAAAAGCACATTAGAATTACAAATGAATAAGAAGAACTCAAAATGAATGAGTGTCACAAAAGGTAGAGAGGATGCCTCTATTTATACTAAAATCTAAGCATCTTAATGCTACAAAAAAGCTACTAAATCCGCCACCTTCCTATTCCAAATGCATTGACTAGGCTCAAGAAGTAAGATGTGGTTGTTTAAAACACTAGTTTGCAAACACATATATAGTCTAGCTTCTTTGTTATAGATTTGTTCTTTTCTTGGGGACAACAACGATTTAAACTCATAAATGCAACCTACATGTTTCCTTATTGCAATATAAGTCAACTACCTCAGCAAGCTTGTGGTAAAGACTAAGTCTCATGCTCTCACAAGGTTGTGCATTAGATTATGGCATAGCAATAAACTTCTTACAGTTTCAAACTTCTCAAAATATGGCACCATCCATTTATATTATGCGCCCTATCTTTATGTGCAGGTTTTGACAAAGTCAACAATGTAATGAATATTATTTACTTTTGCAAATGATTCAATACATAATACGTATGTGATGTTTATATGCATTATGACTTATTCTCCCATGCACTATATGTGCGTAGTATTTAGCTTAGCCATTTAACTTTATATGGAAGCACTTATATATGTGCTTTGGTTTATTTCAAAGCACTTTTAAATATATAACACAATATAATATATATATATATATATATATATATATTATAATTTTTATAATATATATATTCACATGATTATTAAATGCATTAATTGCCAATCAAATATATATAAACATATAGTAAAATAACCATATATATACAAAGAATTGTCCAACCATGCAGTTTAGAGTTGAAACATTAGAGATAACACAAGAAAATATTTTGCAAACATAAATCTTTATTGAATTGACAATCTTACATGCATCATATGCCTCATGGGTGAATAACCACGACTCACAGGCCTATCACAAGCGCATTCAATATTACAACTGGATCAAGGCCTTATTCAGACAACTGATCCTACTTACTTGTGAACTATCTATCTACTATCGAATACCCCTTTACAAAGAGTTATAAATGATCTTAAATATGATTCTCTAGCTCTAATAATAGTTTGCATCAACCTCAAGGGTTTACAAACCCCAACAAATGATCAAGCTTGTAGGTCGACCTTAAAACATGAAAGATAATCCTTCACAAAATGAAATGAATTACGAATCTCCAAGAAAGATCCATGTGGACCCAAAATTATTGTATGATGTCTCATTAAGCTTTGCACGTTCTAGAGTAGGTATGCACTATGAATTCTAGACTAGGTCAGCCCCAAATGCTCAGACTGTGAACTATGGTGAAATTATGAGAGTGACAACTTTCTACAAACAAATACAAATGATCTAAAATCTAGATATGGTGTAGATGACTCCCATGTAGATGCTATTTCCCCGCCTAATGAAGGATGTCGATAATGCTGGCTGAAATGCTGAAACTACTAGAGACCTAAAATGCTGAAAATAAATGTAGTTTGGTTGATACGATTGTAAGTTTTACAACTAGGGATGCACATGCATCAACTCCTAACCCTTGTATAAGTAGGGTGCATTTCAGTAGTTGGTTAGTATGCCTATTAAAGAGGATTATTATTTCAAGTAGGGTGCCTAGATTTCCCCAACTAAGCAAAACCTAAATTTGAGGGTATTTCTTTGTCATTCCCCGTGATAACCACCCTCTTTAATTTTCATTTTTATCAATAGGGTAATGAGTAGCAATTGAAAAACATGTTTTCATACAAATTGGGCAAAAGACAAAAACATAAGAGAGAGCCCATGAAACAGATTTTTCCTATAAACCCATTTCAAGTTTACCAAAGATTTACAAAATCAGTCATACAAAACCCTATAGAGCAGAAATAACCAATTTAAAACAATCCAACATTCAACTCCAAACAATACAAAACAAAGACATGGAGTTCCTCAATTTTCATGGGACAAAAATAACCCAGATTAGAAAGGAAAAATTACTAGCCATACATCAATGAAGAACAATAGAATATTACCTCAAAATTCCCCAAAACCAAAATGGAGAATTTCTCAACAAAGGAGGCACGACCCAGCTCCAAAATCAGACAACAAATAAGAATTGGTAGGCTCATTTCAACAATTTACTGCCTAGAATTTTCATGTAAAAACCCTTCCTTAATCTCCCCACCTTAATCACTCCAAATTTTAGGGTTTTTCTTACTCATGCAAAAACAATTTCTCTCCCTCTTTCCAAATAAAAATCCCCCTCAAACAAAGTTTCCTTTTCTTTTCAGCATTTTCCTAAACCTCCAAAAAGAGAATAAAACATTCTTTATAAAATTATGCATTAAAGCTCCCCCAAAAGGAAATTCAACGAACAAACTACAAAATACAGGGCCATGAAAATACAGCCACATAATGAAAAACCAAATACCTCAAATGAGACAAGCAGGAAAATCACATAAGGAAGAAGGGTGCTCTGGAAGTTACCACTAGGTAACCGGATGGAAGACAACAACACGAAAACACTGCCCTAATAGGGTACAGTGAGCTAGGGTAGGGAATATTGGCTTGTGACTATCTCCAATAACCACCATTAGGGAATGAGACTACGCTCAGGCCTATAAATTTAGGCGGAGTTGATACTTAGTACCTGCATCACTCCAATCAAATGTTAAAGTACATGTGCACGAATCATATATCATATATCTAAAGCAACATCAACCATCAGGAAAAAGAGTCATAATATCATAAGCCTCTCGGTTACAAGTGTTATGATATCATCTTTTTCTTGTCCATAATCATACAAAAGCAAGGACAATTATGTATACATAAGAATATAAGCATGTAATCCAACATAATATCTAGCCATGTAAGCATGAAATCTAGCATGAACAATAATCATGTCAACAACATAAGAACATATAAACATGTAGCATGTAAACATGTAATCTACAATAATAGTCATAGAATTACACCTCTCGGGTGTCAATACAAAATAATGAAGGGATGAATAGAGTAAATACAAACTATACAAACTTATTATTTCTTTCTACTAGGTTTTGTGAGCAACCACTTACACTCGCCTTTGAAACAAATTTCATCTACATTATATTTTGGCTCATAAAATTCACTTAATAAAAGAAATATACGTTTTCTTTATGACAAGGATTAATACACCACCAAAAAGGAAAAGAAAAAAACCACAAGTGTAGAGTAAAAGTTAGCTGAATATGAGGACAAGTTGATATAAGAAAGGTTGTAGATTTATTAATTAAGTGTGGCTAATAATAAAACCTATGCATAATGGAAACTTAATTACACTTAGATTGACCAATTTAATTATTGTAAGATTTAAGCAATAGTTCTTTTTGTACATTCATAGAGTGTGGGGTTTGTGGGGATAGAAATAATTAGGAAACTAATGGAGATTTTACTATTATCATTATCTAGATCTAAATTAACCAAGATTAATATCTTTAAAGATTATGTTAATGGGATCATTACTAAGACTCGTGCGTAAAGCCAAAAATCAAGTAGTAGATATATACATATAAATATTTATGATTATTATTTCCTTCATTGTCGATGGGGATATTATCTTATTAATATATTTTGTGTACTATTAATGTAAATAGTAGCTTCAAGGTCTTATCCATGAAAAAATGAGATGAAATAGATTTTAGGGTGAAAAAATATAAGTTGCAAAAGATTTATTACAAGGGCTTATTTTCTCCTTCAAGGAACTAACAATAAATTAATTATTATAAAATTTATAGTGCTATATAAACAATATATTAATCATCTAATTAGGAGGGGGAAATATTAATAATTATATCAACAAGGGAAATTAATACTATGAAAATTTCTCCTAAATATTTTTATCTGCATATGCATTGTATCAATAATGAGTAAATATGATTCAAATTTGGTTTATTGGTGAAGGTGGAAGATAGCATAAGAAAATATTCTGCAAACATAAATCTTTATTGAATTGAAAATCTTACATGCCCTTATATGCCCTAAGGTGAATAACTACAACTCACATGCCTACTTCCATGTTTATCTACTATTACAACCGATCAAGACCTTTTATTCGGATAATTGATCCTACTTACTTGTGAACTATCTATCTACTATCAATACCCCTTTACAAAGAGTTATAAATGATCTTAAATATGATTCTCTAGCTCTAATAATAGTTTGCATCAACCTCAAGGGTTTACAAACCCCAACAAATGATCAAGCTTGTAGGTCGACCTTAAAACATGAAAGATAATCCTTCACAAAATGAAATGAATTACGAATCTCCAAGAAAGATCCATGTGGACCCAAAATTATTGTATGATGTCTCATTAAGCTTTGCACGTTCTAGAGTAGGTATGCACTATGAATTCTAGACTAGGTCAGCCCCAAATGCTCAGACTGTGAACTATGGTGAAATTATGAGAGTGACAACTTTCTACAAACAAATACAAATGATCTAAAATCTAGATATGGTGTAGATGACCTCATGTAGATGCTATTTCCTACTCCACGAGCTGAGAAATGATAATGCGATGAAATTTTGAAACTACTAGAGACTGAAATGCAAGAAAATAAATGTGTTTGGTTGATACATGATTTCTTTACAACTAGGGATGCACATGCATCACCTCAACCCCATAAGTAGGGTATTGTATGGTGTTGTTAGCATAAGCCTATTGGATAGGATTATTATTTGGGTTAGGTGCAAGTTGTGTTGACGATTGAGGTTCTCTTGGTGGTATTGGTGCAACCATTATTGGATTTGGCATTATGGTTGGTTGTTGTGGCTGCTGGTAATTTAGATTTTTATTTTTTCATTATTGACCTTTTTTCCATTGTGGTGGCCATTGGTTTTGAGGGATGGCCATTGGGAATTATAATTTGGTCCCTGGTAAATCTACAGTGGCCACATGCCTTGTTTTTTTTGGGTCTAATTAGAGGCTTGGGGAATTGGCCATTGTGAGTTTTGCACATTGGTCCAAGATTGAGGGTTCCAATTTGGGAAGTTTGCATTATTACTTGGAAATGGCATATTATAGGTTAAGGGATCTTGGGGCATACCTTGTCTTGGCTACCATGGTTTGTGTAAGCAATGTAAAACACTCAACCTTCCACATATTCCAAGGCATGAAATTTTGGCTTCCATTGCTTGTCTTCAGAAATACTAGCTAGCTTCTTGCACTTGCAATTAATCTTCTTCTGGTGACAATGTGGGTAGAATTATGTGAGGTTTGCCTCTAATTTTTCTTGCCTCTACTCCAATAAGGTTGATGGTGTCCATACAGTCCTCATGAACTCCTCTTAAAAATATCAATTTCAAGGATTCATCAGAAAGCTTGTTTTGATGGGATTTCTTGAGGCAGAACTAAAACCTCTCAACATAGTCTTCCAATGGCTCATCTTATTTTTGTGAAATCCTGAATATGTCATCCATATTTCTATTTGTGCCTTCACAATAATCTTGGTATTTCTTTGATAATTTTATCTTCATTATATTCCAATTGGGAACAACATCGCTTCCCAACCCCATGAACCATCACAAAGTAACATCTTTTAGTGTAGTCAGAAATAATTTGAGTTGATTGGAATCTATGGTGTAGTCATAGATTTGACATAGCACATCAAACTTAGAAAAATAAAAGTGTCTGGATCCTCTATGACCATTCCATAGAAGATAGGTAGTGCTGAAGGAGGTATGTTCTTCGGAGCAACTACCCTTTCCCTGGTTGGTTATAGGGAATTCAAATGTTACATGCTCTAATGGATCTTCTACTTTTGCATCACCCATGATGCCTATATGTATTCAGGGAGTCTCCTATATGGTTGGTGTAAGTACTAGTGTAAGGGATGATTCTTCTTCAATAGTTCCCTCATTCTTCTCACTTTGCTCAACAATATCTTTAAATGCTTCTTGTGTTGAGGGGAGAAATCTTCCCAGAGCATATTGCTTCCTCTTCATGCAATGTTTGTGACTATTTAAATCATCAATTCCTGCACATTGTTAGTAACTCATGTTGTTGATGGCTAAAATGCCTATTTACCCTAATGTTGAAAGTAGAATTGTTAAACTATGAAAGCTTGAAAGGAATTTAAAATAAATAGGTGAATCTTGAAATTAGCACCATCCTCATCAATGACACCAAAAATGTAGACTCTCTAATTTCTAATTAACTTGGTGCTACTAGGTATACACACAACTCAGAGGACCTGATAATCCTTAACTAAATGGTTCATCTTTCACAAGAGGCTGCATTTAATTATCAACCAGGGAATCATAAACTTTAGACAATGTTATCAAAATATATGTGTTCATAGATCCTAGACACATCCTACATAAATGGAGTATAGGCAAATACACATGTACAAAAAAATAGTAAAGTTGGAAAGTGAAGTAAATCACTAATTCTCAAAATATGGGAATGAATATAAACTATTACCTTATGCTATGGGTACCTAATTCTTAATATATAATTGTCAACTATTAAAACTATAGTGTCCTAACCTAGTTGATTCCTCAAGAGTATGAAACCAACATGAAGCTACAAAATTGGATTCAAAACTATAGAATGGACAACACATGCATATAATTGGAAACTATGTCTAACTAAATTCAACAATGCATTATTTAATCTAACAATGGAAAATTAAGTGGGTTAGTAGTACCTCAAGCATCCCTCGCTTGAGTTGTTACTTCCACAAAAGTTTTCAAACACTCACTTACTTAGCAACTCATGATATCAAACTAATTCCCTTTATTAGATCTAACACTGAACTCTTACATAAAATCCAATAGGAATCTATTGAATATCTCTTATTCAAGAACACATTCTATTGTTGCAACTAGTAACAGATAAACAAATAACTAGAAATAATGAACTTACCAACTAGATTTCCTCCTTGATAAAATATCCCACTATATAGGGTCTATGAGGAGTTTCATTATTCACGAACTGAAAGCAAACTCATAAAGCAACCTTCAACTTTCCCTCAAAGATAGGAAGAGGACTTGGTCTAAAAAAAATACAATAATTATAAAGCAGGAGTAGAGAATCCAAATTAGAATTCTATGTCCAACAGTTTAACTTCTTAATAGAGATGTGTTCCTAAGAAAAATCTTGTCATAAATGAGTCCTATTGAGAGTAGACTCCTTCTCCTAGCTGTATTATTCGATGAGAAAGATTATCATTGGGTGACTCACGGCTGATCAATAAATGATCACCTTCATTCCTTTATGAAAGTGTTACGCCTTGACCGTTTGACTTCTCCTTTGCAACCATCTATAGTCATTATGTTGTGGGTTGGGAAACCTGTTGTTGTAGGTTAACATTCCTTCTTGTTGTAAGGTTTTAGTCTCATTCCTAAGGCATTCACATTATTAACAATCATAAATTAAACATAGAATCATACTAAATTCTATAGGCATTCATGCATTCATACAAACATATATCAACATAACATATTTCAATTTCTACATACTTAAGACTACTTAAAAGTGTATAAAAGGCATATGAAAGGTATGTAAGGTCTTGGAAATATCTTTGAAACTTAGCAGAAGAAATGATTAAAACATAAAACAGTAAAATTTAAACTAGCCAATGATTGAGCCCATCAATGTTGAGGTTCTTTAGGTCTTTTTTTTGTTTGATAGTATAGATATAAGGACACGTGATTGTGTTCTAGGTTTCATATGTTCATGGCATAAGATCTAGCTATCATGATGAGTATACCTTGGTTTTTAGGTATAGTTAGTTAGATGTGTTAGAAACTAGGTGTGGTTGCTATTATAGCTATGTTGGTTAGTTCTTGGCAACTACTCAAGCATATTTATTACCATTATATTTAGTGTTTTTTTTATAGCGACTTGAGGTAGGACTTATATGATTCTATGTGACAATTTAGTGTGACATCACTTTTTTATTAGATCTTATCTTTTATGCATTGGCATGATGGAGGATGAGAGGATTCTTGTTTGAGATGGTGGTCACCTTGGTTATTGTTGCAAGTATCTTGATGGACAATATTGATCACTTGGATGTTTTGATGGTACATGTTGGCTATAGGGATTGTTTCCTTGATGTTTGATTTTACCTTTGACTACTTGTTCAATGTATACAAGTGGGAGAATATTGGGAAAAGGTGTGTTGTTCACCTTGCATAATGCTTACAATGTAAATTAATATTTATTTGTGGTACACCTGGGAAATCTAGGGATGTGTGCATCACATGGGTTAGACATTCTTGAAGAGAATTTTTTGTTGTATGTGACATAGGGATAAATATTTAATGTGGTTTACACATTGGAAAACATTTAATATTAAAAAACTTAGTAATAAAGAGTAAATGAGGTGGACAAGGTTTTGTTGTTAGGAAAAAGGTGTGTTATACACCTTGCATAATATATTTAATGTAATTATTCTTAGGGCCACTTAATGTTGCATGCAACATTGGGACATAAGTTAAATTGTAAAAATGTAATTATTTAATATTGGGGAAAATAATAAATAAAGCACTCAATATTAAATAAGGGGACATGGTTTGTAATCTCATGGTTTTAGTCACATGGTTTTGTGTAATACCACTTAGTGGTTTTGTGGGAGCTTGCTTCTATAAAAGCAACCACAAAGGTAGTTATTGTGAGATGCAATTTTGCATGTTAGCTCTGGTTAGCATTTGTGAGGGTTTGAAGCATGGCACAAGATGTGTGGTTGCATGCTTGTTTGCATGGATTGCTTGGAGAGAGCTTGTTGCTTCAATGGTGTTCATGGAGACTCAAGATGTATTGTAATCTTTATTGCTGAATAATACATGAGAGATGGATGCTTTTGGAGGCTAGTTTTTTCCCTCTTGAGGGTTTTCCCAGGATATATCTCATGTCATATTTTCATGGGTATGTTGTTTATTCTCTTGCATGTGGATTCTGAATACTTAGTTGCATAGAATTCTCTTATGGGTTATATGGAAATTGTCTTTAATTGGCTGCAAGTTTCCAACAAGTGGTATCAGAGCTTTGGTTGTGGTTGTATAACCCCTGGTTGAGAAAAATCTTGTTTAAGTTTGAATCTATGCATTCCATGTGAGAATCAAAGGCATGGAAAGATATGAGGGTTTTGTAGGTTGTTTATTGCAGATCTAAGGGTTTTGGGTTTACTATTTTGATGGGTTGTTTGCAAATTTGGGGTGAGAAATTTTGGGTGAAATGGGTTTTTTGGTTTTGCATTCAAGTGGGCATTTTGTGGGGGAAAATTTACAAATGATCTCCTAGTCCAAAACAAACCTCACGGTTGGATCCGGGTTGGTTGAGAGACGAAAATGTATATATAATTTTCCCTATTTTGGTTACTAGAAAAAATACAATTTTTTTTTTTGTAAAACCCCCTTTTCTTACAATCGTACGGATAATATTTTATTCAGGAAAAAAATAAAAATCTGAAATAAAATATTCGACTGTTGCCATTAATATTTACCTATAAAAATGAAAAGAAAAATAAAGTTTAGAAATTAAAAAAAAATTGATTTGAAAAACCTTTGTAAAAGTTTTTAATATATATATATATATATATAATTAGTCTCTTTTGTAGGCGTAAATACCCTCGCATTCTCTGCCGAGATTGTTAGTCTTGCACTCCATTAAAGCAATAAAATACTATAAGGTGTTGGAAGGGATTGCCATTTAATTGCAAATCTTAAACATTAATTATTTCATGTATCTCCTAGATTCTTAGAATGTGTTCAACAACACTAAGATTAGGATGAGATTAATTATTTAGTTGAAATAAATCATGAAATTGATATTTGTAGTTATTCCTGCACACATGGTAAGGTGAAACTCACCTTGTGTCCAATTAACTATACAGAGTAACAGTTAACACTTTTGAATGCATGTAAAGATCCTAGGGAGTTAGGATTTGATGTTTGCATGCTTGAAGTTCAAATAAGATCAATCTGCTGGGTTGCTAAGTCTACCATAATCACTTAGCCTCGGGCCTCGGGCCTAGCCTACCAGCCTACTGTCTACCTTTAGTTATCTTCGGGCCCATGCAAGTGCATGTTGCATGCATGTTAGTTATTTTGAGTTGCATGTAGTTAGCTTTAGTTAACTTGGAATGCATGTCTAATAACATTGAGTTGTATGACAGATAACAGTGGACTCACCTCCGGGCTATCATGGGATGACCCACTCTTGGGAATGGTGTTGAGTAAATGTTTCAGTTAACAATAAAGCACTTGAAGCTAACTTGGGCGCCCAAGATGCTTTATTGGAATTAACTCCAATGCATGATAAGATATTTTTGATGGCTCAGTTAAGTAGCTTTAATTGTGGGCGCCATCTTTGAGGAATAGCTTTGGAATTATCACCGAAGTGAAGGAGAAGTTGTAGCTTTAGTTTGAGACACCTAAATGCATGATGCACATGCTGTAAGCTTTAGTCTTCACTGAAGAACTCTACTTGAAGGAATATGGCGTACCTTTTCAAGGGCTTGAGATTATGCATTGTAATTATCACCATTTGATTATTACAAGGTTGCATATTGTCTATATATCTCATTCAAGTTGAATAGAGTTGCAGAGTTGTTATTGCAGGTGTGAAGAAGATTGTGAAAGACAGAAGAAGCATTCTCAAGCAAGAATTGGAGCTATTGTAATTCAGAGTTTGAATAATAGAATAATTCTTGGTGGAGTTTTTTCCCGAAAGGGTTTCTCCATGGTATATCTTGTGTGATCCTTCTATTATCTTGTCTAGTTCTTCTAAATAATTCTCTCTACATTCTACAATAGTAAAATGGATTAATCAAGATAATCATCCACAAAGAATATATGTAACAAAGAAAAGACATACTTAGATCAGCAATATTAAATTTTTACAGAGTATTAAGCTAAGAAAACACCTCATTTTTCAACATTTGCTATCAGAGCTGAGGTTGGGTAGAGAATTAGGACGCCTTTCTCTTAAAGTTTGAAGGATTTTTTGGCTTAGTGGGAGCTCTTATTATTTTTGTTATTTGCTGATTTTGGAATTAAGTTTTGTTATAATGAATTCAAGGTTAGAGATTGAAAGGTTCAATGGTTCTAACTATGAAATGTGGAAATTAAAAATGGAAGATCTTCTTGAAGAAAGAGATCAGTGGTTAGCGGTTAATAATGAGACAAAGACACCTACAACTATTTCAGATGAAGATTGGACTAAGTTAGATAAAAAGGCAAGAGGAACAATAAGGTTATGTCTTGCTGATGCTGTTCTTTTGAATGTTTCAATGGAAACTAGTGCATATAAATTATGGAAAAGAATAGGGGATATTTATCAAACTAAGAGTCTCACCAATAAGTTGTATTTGAAAAGGAAATTATATTCATTGAAAATGAAAGATGGTGATTCAATTGCACAACATTTGAATGCTTTCAATTTAATTCTCAGTCAGTTAGCATCTGTAGATGTAAAGCTAGAGGATGAGGATAAGTGCATTTTATTACTTTGTTCATTACCAAATTCTTGGGAAAATCTAATTGTTGCAATTAGTGGTAATGGTGTAGATCCAAAGATGGACAACATTATTCCTACTCTCTTGTCAGAGGAGATGAGGAGGAAGTCTAAGGAGGAAATCCAAGATGCCTTGTTTGTAAAAGGTAGGTCTAAGAAAAAGGAGCCTAAGGGAAACAAGGAAGGGAAGGGTAAGTCAGAAGGACGAAGTAAGGTAAAGTGTTGGAACTGTGGGAAACCTGGACATGTGAAGAAGGATTGTAAGAACAAGAAAGAGAGTTCCGATTCTTCTACAGAGGAGTCCTCAGATAATAGTAATGATGCATTCAAGCATTTCAACTAATATTGTTTGTGATAACTCTTGATTCATGTTTCTGTGAGTAATCTTCTGTAGAGAGGATGGTAGTCACATACGTGTGACTCCCTTGAGATCATGGTTCAGCTGGACTTGATGCATCATTGGTAAGGCTATCTCTATGTGATTGGGGATATGTTTCTTGCTCTTGGTTTAGAGTGGTTGCTATTATTTCATGGTTTAACACTTGATTCTAGATTAGATTTTTGGCATATTACATGGTTCTCTTGTGACTAGGATGTATAAGTATGTTATGATGCATGTGATCTCCTAAGAGGAGATGGTTAGATCATGGATGTCATGTTTATGTTCTTGATTCATGATTGGAGTTTTGACAATGATCTTGTGTAGTTCTCTTAAGTTTTGGGTACATTAATCATTTGCTTGATTACTTCATGAAAGTGTTGTGTTGCATTTGGAGTTTGGCATGGATTGGTTGGTTACAGGTCCTCATGGATACTTGGAGAAATAGGTGAGGCTGGAATTCTCTTGTGGTAAGAGAAATTTGTTGGAATGGTTACTTGTGAGAAAGTTTAATAACAGAAAAGACCGAGGAGTCTACACCTTGGTTGAATGTGAATTCAACACACTCGGTGTTTAGCATGCTTCTAAAGAGGTGGTTTGCCATGCAGGCTGGGAAAGGTAATGGTTTGGTTGATAATGGGAAGTTATTAATTGAGAAAGTTAACACTTTAATTAATGTTTATTACCTTATGAACCATATAGGATAAGTTCTTCTTGGTTTTAATCATTTGCTTGGAAGCTTCATGATTATGCTGCATTTGAAGTTAGCATGGTTTGATTAGTTGGTGCAAGAAGGTTACCGGCTTTGAGTATTGTACTCTGTTTTATTATTCCCTTGTTTAGGAATAATTGCAATGTATAATGTCAAGTGGGGAGAATGTTGGAAATAGGGATGCCATTTAATTGCAAATCCTAAACATTAATTATTTCATGTATCTCCTCAGGATTCTTGGAATGTGTTCAACAACACTAAGATTAGGGATGAGATTAATTATTTGGATGAAATAAATCATGAAATTGACATTTGTATTTATTCCTGCAAATAATAGGAGCATGTGGGTGCACACATGGTAAGCAGAAACTCTCACTCCAGTCCAGCTTAACTATATAGAGTAACAGCTTAACACTTTTGAATGCATGTAAAGATCCTAGGAGTTAGAATTGATGTTTGTACGCTTGAAGTTAAGTTTCTAAGACTGCCAAGGTTAAGTTAAGTTGCTAAGCTTAGAATCAATTTAATTCGACCTACCAGCCACGGCTTCAAATTTCAGCCTTTTAGTTATCTTCAAATAAGCATGTAGTTAGCTTCAGTTAACTTGTAATGCATGGCTAAATAACATTGAGTTATATGACAGATAACAGGGACTACCTCCAGTTAACAAGGGATGACCATTCTTTGGGAATGGTGTTGAGTAAATGTTTTAGTTAACTATAAAGCACTTGAAGCCAACTTGGGTGCCCAAGATGCTTTATTGGAATTAACTCCAATGCATGATAAGATATTTCCTCAAGGCTTAGTTAATGTGAAGGCTTTACTTTAAGGGCTTCATCTTGAGGAATAAATAGCTTTGGAATTATCCCCGAAGTGAAGGAGAAGTTGTAGCTTCAGTTTGGGACACCCAAATGCATGATGCACATGTTGTAAGCTTTAGTCTTCACTAAATAACTCTACTTGAAGGAATATGGCGTACCTTTTCAAGGGCTTGAGATTATGCATTGTAATTATCACCATTTGATTATTACAAGGTTGCATATTGTCTATATATCTCATTCAAGTTGAATAGAGTTGGAGAGTTGTTATTGCAGGTATGAAGAAGATTGGTAAAGACAGAAGAAGCATTCTCAAGCAAGAATTGGAGCTATTGTAATTCAGATTTTGAATAATAGAATAATTCTTGGTGGAGTTTTTCTCGAAAGGGTTTCTCCACGGTATATCTTGTGTGATCCTTCTATTATCCTGTCTAGTTCTTCTAAATAATTCTCTCTACATTCTACAACAGTAAAATGGATTAATCAAGATAATCATCCACAAAGAATTTATGTAACAAAGAAAAGACTTACTTAGATCGTAAATATTAAAGTTTTACAAGAGTATTGGCTTTCAAGAAAACACCCCATTTTTCAACATAAGGTACCACCAAGAGTCCCGCCGACCTGATCGACTTCCTACGTACTTACCATCCGCCATCCCTTAATGGGTTATCAAAAACAAAAAGGCGCATTCAATTTTTTTTTATTAATAAAAATTTATTATTAAAATTTATACCATTGGATTTTTTGGAAAGGGCCGATGCAATTTATTGCATGTAAAATGAAATTTAATTTTTCTTTCGAGTCCGCTACCCAAGGAGCGACGCCGCCCAGCCACTAAAGGTGGCTAAATTTTTTTTGCCTCAGGAGTAAACTAGATTTTTTCTTCCGAGGGGCATAACTTTCGCCCAAATTGTCTATTTTTTTACTCCTTGGACTCGTTGGAAAGCTGAATCAAAGCTCTACACTGTGGTGTTAGAATTTTTTTCCAGATTTTGGAGTTTTGATAGCATTTTTCTTGGTCAAAGTCAGGTGTTTATTTTGAGCTTCGAGAGGGCATATCGGGTGCATACGAAGTTGGATTTTGGACTTCGAATAGTCAACGGAAAGGTTATTTAGAGCACTACACAATTGATCAAGTTTGGAGTTATTTTGGCATGGTTTATTTTTTGTTTTCCTTATCTGAGCTGTTTATGGGTTACTTTGATTATGGTGATACTGTGAGTTTATGGATGATCGGATCTAGGAGATTTGATGTTAGATTCATTGTATGCTCAATGGTACATCTCAAATTATTCTATTTTTGACATGGTTATCAGTATATGGTTGGATTTATATGCTTCATTGATGTATCTACAAGTTGTGCAATGTTGTAGGCGGTCTATACTTACATGTTGCATTTATGACTTAGACATGGGTTGTCTTTGTCCATTGATATTTCAGTGTTGATGCATATTCAGTTTTGGTGGTTTGGTTTAGTCACTTGGTTTGTTGGTTTTGTTGTCATGTTGAGGAGGTGATATGGTATTAC
Organism: Sequoia sempervirens; assembly: GCA_007258455.2. Taxonomy (NCBI): domain Eukaryota; kingdom Viridiplantae; phylum Streptophyta; class Pinopsida; order Cupressales; family Cupressaceae; genus Sequoia; species Sequoia sempervirens. Next base: position 5,057 of record VDFB02334462.1, on the reverse strand, counting down.
CAGTTACAGTTATGATATGAGACCTATGCAGTTGGCTATGATTATGCAGATATGTGAACACAGTTGAGTTGAGTTGTTGTTACATTTGGTGGTGATCATGGCGTCATGGATGTTTCTTGTGCTTTAGAGACTTTGGCATGTCATGATGGTTTATTCAGGTGCATTGTTGGTGGTGTTGGATTGGTTCTTGATTATGGTTGTGGCAGTGTATCTTTGTGGTATGAGGATCATGGTTTTACTTCTCCTTTTGGGAGCTCTTGTTATATTTGAGTTCTTTGATTGTGTGAGGGCCTTTGGATGATCTTCATGGGGAGATTGTTATCATGATGTCATGGTTAGCTTGATTACACTTTTTAGTGGGAGCTTTTGATAGTGATGGTTTTGGTAGTGATGGATATGTTTATGATGGTTTGGAGGTTGTAGGTATCTTCTTGGCTTGGATATTTTGGTTCTACTTGTTATGTTACTGATATTTTAGTTGTGTGTGTAGACCTGGATGATTTTCATGGAGAGGATGGTTGTCACGATGCCATGTGTGACTCAGTATCACAGTTCAATGGGAGTTGTTGGCAGTGATGTGGATGCATCATTTGCAAGGATATCTCATGTGATCGAGATATGGTTTTTGGTTTAGAGTGTTTTGCTATTATTATGTCTTAGTTTTAATTTTGGATAATGATTTAGATTTTGGCATGGTACTTGTTCTCTTGAGACTGGGATGTTTATGTATGTTACAATGCATGTGATCTCCTTGGAGGAGATGGTTAGATCATGTTGTCACATTTATGTTCCTGATTCATGATTGGAGTTTTGACATTGATCTTGTGTGGTTCTCTTTGTATTGGGTACATTGATCATTTTCTTGATTACTTCATGATGGTGATATGTTGCATTTGGAGCTTTGCATGGATTGGTTGGTTACAAGTACTCATGGATACTTGGAGACATAGGTGAGGCTTGAGTTCTCTTATGGTTAGAGACATGGGTTGAGATGGTTACTCTTGATGAGATTTCAGCAGGAAGTTTGAGGAGCCTACACCTTGGTTGGACATGAGTTTAACATGGACCTATGAGGAGAGTGTTCTTGGATGAGTCATGATGACTTGGATATCTTGGAGGAGCATTCCCATTCCCCACTCTTGGTCTTCTTGGCAGTTTCAATTGAGAGGTATTGCCCATTGTTTCTTTCAGGTGCTTTATATTTATGCTTTACCTTCTCATGCATAAGGATCTTGAGCTATGGATATATAGTTTTGGAGGGTTCATTTGAGGAGTGTCAGCATGTTTATCTCCTTATGCATTGTGATTACATTCATTGATGTTGATTTAGGAGATGAATTGGGCTTATTTCCTTCATTGGGAATGGATTTAGTTTGATCTTCTTTGGTTATGAGAGGCTTACATCCATGTCGATTACATGATACATATGTTATGTTTGATCTTGGAGATTGAACGATTGGGTGTTGTTATGGCTTTTCTTTTGGGGTGTTGTGGAGGAGATCATACTTGACACAATTGGCATTTAGAGGTGTATGTAGGAGATTTTTCTTACAGGTTATTGATATACATGTTTGCATATCATTGTGGATGATTCCTTGTTACTACATGATGTAGTTTAAAATTTCTATATGATGCTATTGGTAGACTTGGTATGCCTTGATCTTTTTCAAATTTGCATTACCCATGTAGTGGGAGCTCTTGGATGTGTATGTCATTCTTTGACAGGTTTTGCACATGGATTTTATGATTGCAGTTTATGGGTGTATATGTTTATGGCATGAGTTTACCATGTTTTGTATACCTTGGAGGTATGGATAGTTGGATGTATTGGCACTTGCTATGGGTGTTATTTCAGCTTTGGGTTTGTGTATCTTGATAGCTACTGGTGCATATTGATACCTTTGGATTGAGTGTTTGTGTTTGGGATATCAGTTGAGCAAGACTTATGCTTCATTGTGACAGATTGTGTGGCTTCTCTATTGGATGGATTCTTATCTTTGTGCATTAGCATGATGGAGGATGAGGGAATTCATGCTTTGGATGGTGGTCACTTTGATTCTTGTTGCAGGTATCTTGATGGAGCACATGGAGCATTTTGATTCCATGATGGTATATGTGGCTATATGGATTGTTCATTTGATTTATGTTTTGAGGTTACTTGTTCCCCTTGTGCAATGTATACAACAAGTGGGAGAATGTTAAGAAAAAGGTGTGTTGTACACCTTGCATAATATATTTAATGTAATTATTCTTAGGGCCACTTAATGTTGCATGCAACATTGGGACATAAGTTAAATTGTAAAAATGTAATTATTTAATATTGGGGAAAATAATAAATAAAACACCCAATATTAAATAAGGGGACATGGTTTGTAATCTCATGGTTTTAGTCACATGGTTTTGTGTCATACCACTTAGTGGTTTTGTGAGAGCTTGCTTCTATAAAAGCAACCACAAAGGTAGTTATTGTGGGATGCAATTTTGCATGTTAGCTCTGGTTAGAATTTGTGAGGGTTTGAAGCATGGCACAGGATGTGTGGTTGCATGCTTGTTCGCATGGATTGCTTGGAGAGAGTTTTTTGCTTCAATGGTGTTCATGGAGACTCTGAAGATGTATTGTAATCTTTATTGTTGAATAATACATGAGAGATGGATGCTTTTGGAGGCTGGGTTTTTTCCCACTTGAGGGTTTTCCCAAGATATATCTCGTGTCATATTTTCATGGGTATGTTGTCTATTCTCTTGCATGTGGATTTTAAATACTTAGTTGCATAGTTTTCTCTTATGGGTTATATGGAAATTGTCTTTAATTGGCTGCAAGTTTCCAACATTTGTAAGCTCACGTTTTAAAGGCATGTGGTTTATTTAGTACCACTTGATAGTTTTGTGAAATATCATTCCTATAAAAGAAAGAACATGAGTATTTGTTGAGGTTGGTTGTCATAACCTCTATATTTTTGGCTAAGGTTGATTGAGCATCTATTATAGGTGTCATATGTGAGGAGAGAAAGCATGGATTGGGATGCGTGGTTACATGATTCTCATTTGTTTGTTTAGATGCAGATAAATTATTAAGTTTTATGTTTCAAAATCCTTGCATGAAGAATTTTCAAGTGTATTGTAATATTTGTACATGAGATAATACATTGAGTGTGTGAATTCTTTTAGAGGTTGGGTTTTCACATTGTCCATCTTGTGTCATCTTGATGGTATGTTTGTCTATTCTTTTGAATTATGGATTTTGAATACTTGTTTGCATATTTTTCTCTCTTGGGATTATGTGGAAATGTATGTTATTGCTATAAATTTTATTTCTATAATTAGTAAGGGCAAGAAAATTACTTGAGAATAATGAGTTGAGATAGTAACAACACTAAACACACTTTTTAATAAGACATAAAGATAAGGGACTTAGCTTTAAAAGTAATGATGGAGTAATTTGTTGTGGATTTGATCTAGGTGCCTTAGACCTTCAAATTTTTGATTGCCTCAAGTATTTGAACGTACAATGTGAATTTGGGTGGTATTTATAGATACCTACAATAAAATATTAATTCCTAATCAATATAGAGAAATGAAACACAAGAGTTGATCTAAACCCTAATCTAATGTAGCTTAGTTCTAAAATTATAGATGCAAATGATTATCAATATTAGGTTTGAAAAACTTATGTAGAAGGATAAAACTCAAAGGGTAAATCCTAAGGATTGTAAGAAAAGATAGATTCACCAATTTATGTAAGGAAATAAAACTTCCCTACCTAAATTTTCTAGGGTAAATTAAATTAGATATGTAATAATAGACAACCACACTTAGATATGATCTATGATGGAAACAAATAAAATATTCATAAATGTGTAAAAATAGCAAAGAGGAGTCGAGTACTCAACTCTAGGTTTAAAAGGTCAAATAAACTATGAAAAATGGTGTTTCTTGATTCACTACTATGTTCAATGTTTATAACTTTGTCAAAAAATTATTAGACTTATGAAAATGATTTGTGCTTGTGGAATTAACCTTCTATATGAAAGGCACACAATCTATAGAGAGGGGAGGTGAATCAGTAGATAAAAATAATTTCAAAAACCTTTAATTTCATAACTATTATTTAGATTTTCAACATGAAGAGCATTGAACCATACAATCTAGTAATCAAATCACAACACAAGATAACATATAACACCAGATATATGTGGAAACTCAAGATGGGAAAAACTATGATGAGAAATCTCACAAGTAGGAATATAATAAGTGAATTTTATAATGTGATGTAGGCACCAACCTACTGAAGACACCAATCTCCAAATGAATTTGTAGGCACCGACCTACTAGAGACAACAATCCCCACCCAAAAGAGACACCAATCCCTACCGGAACAATACAAGTAGAACACCAGTCCTACCAGAATACAACAATGATGGTAGATTTGAAATTTAACTCTGATATGCACCAAAGACAACTGACACTCTCTTACAATGAGAATGACCTTCTGATACTGGCACTCCCTATTTTCTTCACATTTTTGTACTCACAACATACCTTCCATTTATTGCACTTATTACAACTCGTTGTCGCCACACTACTTTCATACAATGCATCTGAATATTTGAAATATATACATGACTCTACATTAACACTCTTCTATGTCAACTAGGGATCTGCACAAACTCATACGACATAGGGTGGACCTAAATTCAAATTACATGAAATGTGTAATACAAAGGTCCAAACACAAACTTCTTACTACCAAGAGAACTTGACGTCTTGTAACACCATAAGGACCTTAAGCAGGTCCTATCCTCACTCCACATGCATGATTTAAATTTTGCACGTTTCAAGTTGTTACTGTACATGCCTCAAACTTTAAATAGCTTGAAAGACCTCCTGACACTCCAAAATTATTGCACACTAAGCCTCACCTCTGAAAACTTAGGAAGCTAATAGAATTAGTGTAGACATACTCTCCTTCCAAACTGCAGAGCAATACTGAATTTCTAAGAGAAATTCCAACCATATTTAGAAATCTCTCTGCCCAAAAGATGTCCTTCCAGACCACC
>VDFB02334461.1:0-17798 GCA_007258455.2 Sequoia sempervirens | reverse complement strand
GCTGGTATTCCATGCAAGGGAATGATATCACCAACATTCTTGCGAAGTTGATAATAGTGGCGACCACCCGTCTGTAGTCAATCAACTCTACTGAATGGGCATCATAGGCTTTTACCTTGTACGCCAATTGTTCTTTCCAAGCAAAGAGATGTTGCTTGTTTTCCTCGGAGTAGACTGACTGATATGCCAATTGCAAATCTGCAATTGTGGCCTCGTCTTCTAGCCTCTTCTCTGCAATTCTTTGTTCTGATTGTTGGATCTCTGCACGAAGTCCATGTGCTCTATCCCGTAACTGGTATAGATTTGCCAGTATACATCTACCTTTGAGAACAAACTCCTCCACTTGATATCTCAAGTGTTTTCCATATGTTATCAACTATTGATGATTCTGTTCTGCGGGGAGATCTAGCAATCCTGCTGATAAGGCTGAGACGTTTGGGGTGCCATGCATCAAGCTAGAAATGTATGACCTCAGTTGTTGATTTTTAGCATTTAAGGCTGCTTTTTCTTTTCCATCCTTGGCCATTCTTTCTTGTGCACTCACCTAAGCTATTCTGAGAAGATCTGCCTCCACTTGTCATGTAGTCTTCCCGAGGTTAAGTTTAGACAATGTATAGTCTTCTACTTGTACCTCGGTTATGCTTTTCTCTACTGGTGGGTCAGCAGTCTCTATGATGAGTTCACAATTTGCATTCCTTTCTATGTGAACATGCTTCTTCAACTTCTTCGCCGGCATGTCTTGTGGGATGTGGTCGAATTCAGTGAAGTCAAGTTCATAGGAGGGTTTTTCCCTCTTTCTTCCTAGGAAGCCTTCAAGCCAAATGGAATCTCGGCCAACTTCACTAGGAGGAGGAATATGGGGCCCTTGAATGCCCGATGTGTGAGACTGTGCTGGAGCAATGTCTCTTGGTGGAGAGTCCAATTCAATGAGGACTTGCGACTGTTGTGACGGTGGTGATGTTGGCGGCTCTGTTTCCATAACAGGCACTGTTTTTGCTACTACTGGCTCTGCCGCTTCTGCTAACGGCTCTTCAGCAACTATTGTTGCTAGCTGCTCAGCAACAACTTCCGCTGGTTCTGGGGTAGCAGTCTCTATTACTTGCTCTGGGGCAGCAATACGCATGACTATTTCAGGGTTGTGTGTGGCTTTCTCCACATGTGCCCTCTGTGTTCTGGGCTTTGTAGGCTTTGACATCCTCATCCCTTTGGGAGGATTGCACCACTGCTTCTGCCTAGGCTTCTTTCTTGAAGTGGAAGGTGGTGTAGACTGAACCTGTGGCGGCTCTGTTCTATGAGGTACCATCTTCCTTGATTTCTTACTGTCGAGATAGAGTTGGCTATTTCTAACAACCCTACTCGTCCTCTCCTCTATAGACATGTTGTCCTTGGCATACCAATCCACTCTTGGGAGTGATTGGGAATCAACTGAATCTACGAAGAATGAGGGGAGAATGACTTCCCCTTCATCGTCAGATAAGCCCTCGATGTCTACTGACATAAAATCAGCAATTTGCGGGAGCCTGAACCTGCTATAGTTCCTTCTTCGCACTTCATACTCATCTTGACAATTTACCCAATAATCTTCCATAGAAGATTTATGTGACCAGTGTTGCTCGAGATGTGCTGCATAGAGCCCTCTGGGATCATAGGACCTCCTCTCAATGAGGTACTTGAGATTAAGCCTCACCGTTTCCTGGCTCATCATCTTAGCATCTACCACGAACCTACATCTATAGAGTCCCATTTCAACGGGAAAGTTTACAGCTGCCTTCAACTGGCGTAGTGAACCTCAAACAACTTCCTTAGGAATTCACCGAAGACTACCTATCGAAGAATTACATTGGCATCTGGTTGGAATTGTTCAATGTAGCCATACCCTGCAGCGTATCATATTAGAAACGTAGAATTGAATGAACGATCCTTAATCACCATTGCCTCTCTGGCTGTCTGTGAAATACGCATGTGCATCTCATGGTCTAGCTCTCGTATGGTGTGCATGATGAAGTGATCACTTGTTCTTTTGAAGTGTCGCTCCGCTTGAGTAAACTCAAGACGTGTAAAATGCCATGAACCTTTTGCACACCTAAGGTTCCCACATTGTTTAATATCCTGAAATCGCCTTGGAAGGCAATCAGGTATACCAGGTAAGAACACATGTGAAACCTATGAGCTTCCAGATACCTGGTGATCTGTTGGTGGAGTGTGTCACTAATCAGAGTGGCCCAATCATAATGTTCCCTTTTGCCAATGATTTTTCGCAATGACATAATACATCCATGATTGGAATTGATTGCCATCCTCCTCTCCAGTGATTCTATTGAGTAGAGTGATTAACACTGCATACTCATCTTTACATTCTCCTTGTCCAACCAACTTAGGCAAGTTAGCCTTTGTCACTTTTAGCCATTTTTCAGCGATTATCCCTTGACATTTGTCTTTGGCTGTCTCGAATGCCTTCTCGCATTCCGTCACTGATATGACTTTGCTGTTAGGACATGATGGAATATCAAAACACTTTTCAATATCCTGAGGCTTTAGGCTGCAAACAATTCTCCCATCCACTGCTCTGATTTCTCTAGTGGTAGGATTGTAATGCTTAATACAAGCGATTACAAGCTCCACGCTCTGTAATGTGATGGGGATGGACGCAGCCTGTAGCAACCCGGATTCTTCAATGTTCTGCAATGTGATCTGATTCATGCCCTCCAACTGTTCTAGATCAACCACTGGGTTTACCTGATGTAAGTTTGTGTCAACCATTTTCAAGTAATCATGAAATAGGGCCATTTTGGTCCTGTATTCTACTTGAGAGTACTGCATATTGAAAAACTTAAAGATTGACTGTAAACTTGACCTTTTGTTAGAGCAATTTTTAGAAAACCTGAAAAATAGAGCCTGTAGAGAGGAAGTATTTTTCAGGAAAAATGGCACATGGGTTTTGATGCTTCAATACAAACAAAACCCAATTCCTCGAATTTTGATTACGAAACTTTTTGGAAAAAACCCCCAAAAATAGGGGAAGCAAGTTTGTTGATTCTGGAAAATCTGACGAGATGGGTTTCACTGGAAAATTATGCTGAATCTACCCAGTTGATCAAATCTGATGTAGCCTGCTGCTTTGTGTGACATGCAAGAAAACCTAAGACAAGAAGAGAGGAAGTAGACAGAAGATGGTTAGGAAGTTTTATCCAGACTCTAATCATCCTCTAAATCCAACCTCAGATTAACAATCTTCTTCTGCTTCAGATCTGCAAGAAATATCGAAGAACGAATGAAAACCTTGGCCAAATCTGTAAATGGCATCCTTGAGAGCTTATGGTTGTTCTTGATCATCAACACGTATTTGTGACCTAATTCACATGCATTCCGGGACCCTCCTTGGTTTGCAGTTTGGTTTTGTCTTGAGCTTCTTTCATGGTTCTTTTTTCCTCTAGGGTTTTTCAAGATAGAGGTTTTAATCATCATCAAAGCCAGTTAGTTTTGAGCTTGATCATTACCTAAACACCTCGAACCAGTTCAGAAGGCAGAGACAAAGATGGGTGTCGTTCATCAATTACGACATCTACTTTTGGGATTAGAACTCCGGACCTATTTTTAGGACTTCATTTTGGCATTTTGTACATGTTGGACCTACTTGTTTTTGGAGTGCTATTTTGGAAAGTTACTATTTTTGGAAAAGTTTCTATTTTTGGCAGAGTTCTTTATTTTAGAAAGTGCCCGGATTTCAAAAAACCAGTCAGAAGCCCCAAAAAACCAATGGAAAATCTGGAAAAATTAGTGGAAAATCTGGAAAAGTCAATGAAAAATCAGAAAATATGGTGCAACCAGCATGAAATTCATGGTGAAATGGTGGAAATCGCCTAAGTATGGAGAGTTGAGTTCATGAAGACATGGAAAAGAGGCTGAAAGTCCACCCAGCTCTTGAATGAATGGCAAAGTGGCTTGAAAGTCCACCCTACAGGTAGAATGGCAAGTGGAAAGGCCTCTAGAAAGTCCGACCTCTTGAGAAAGAAAATGGAAAAACCTTGTGAAAGTCCACCCAACTTCATGAGGGCATGGAAAATGAAATGGCAAGACCATGAAAGTTGCCGGTTAGGAAGTGTTAAATGGAACATCTTAAGAATCCGCCTATGCGGGAAATCGTAAATTCCTCTGCAAAGTCAGCAACTGCAGAAGTCAGGTGGAATCCTTAACTCAGAGTAGAAGTGTTTGAAGAAGAAATAGCAGATGGAGATCTGCAACATGAATGGAAGGATCTGGAACAAGTCATGTAAAGAGCTTGGCAAAAGGTTAAGAAAGTCCACCCTCTCCTTGGCATAAAGTCTTTGAAGTCCGCCAACACATAAGGGAAAAGTGGAAAAGAATGAAGCAAGTCTGCCAGCTTGATGATGTACATGGAGAACTCCTTGGAAAGTCCGCTTTGCTTTGGAAAAGCTATTCAGAAGTCCTCACTCAAGTCCGCCTATGCCAAAGGGATGCTTGGAAATTCATCCTAAAGTCCGACTTAGAAATGGAAAAGCTATTATGAAGTCCAAAAGCTTTGCAAAAGAAATGGAAAACCATTGAAGAAGTCTGCCATACTAAGAAGGCAATGTGAAGAGCAAATAAGATGGAAAAACGAATGGAAAGAAGCCTTGAAAGTCCACCATGAAGAGATAGCAATTGGAAAATTATCTAGCAAGTCCGCCTAGATCTTGAATGAAAATGGATAAAGGTTTGCCAAGTCCAACTTGGAAATGAGATATATGAGAAAATACTTCATGAAGTCCGCCTAGAGAGAGAAAGGTGAAAGCAACAAGAAAGAAAGAAAGTCTACCATAGAAAATATTTCATGAAGTTCGCCATGAATAGAGAGAGAGTATGGCAAATCAACGAGAAGTCCAATTTCAGGAGAAAGAGATGGAAAATATGCCCATACCAAGATGAAAATGGCAAAGAAAGTATGAAATTCGCCTTGAAAATTCACCTTGACATCAAGAGAGTGTTAAAAATTCGACATGAAGCCAGACTTCAGGAGAGAGAAAATAAGAAATCTTCATCCAACATTGAAATTGATGAATAATTTTCACCATGGCTAAATTGGAAAAGTTAAAGTAAAAAAAAAATCAAACAATTAGCCATAAGGTGAATTAAATATTTTTTTAATTTTGGAGAAAATTAAAATTTTGAAAATAAAATTGAAAATTCATAAAAATCTTTTATTATTTTCTAAAGTTTATCCTGAAGAGTCTGAACTCAAGAAAAGAGACATAAATTTGGAAACTTACTTTGTTGGAGAGTTTGAACTCAAGAAAAGAGATATAAGTTTGGAAACTTACTTTGCTGAAGAGGAGAACTCAAGAGAAGAAAAATAAAATTGCTAAAACAAATCAATTGCTCAACCTTAAAAGGCAATTCAACAAGTCATTTTCACCATATCTTTCAGCAAGTTTAATTTTTCTTGAGAAGCAATTCAGAAGAGAAGTCATTTTCAGGAGAAAATTTGGAATTGAAGAGTGAAATTTCTGAACGACTGGCTTGATTTTCGGAAGTAAAGTCAGAATTCTTCACAACTGAATTGCCATCAAAAGAGTAAAATTTTCAAGAATTCAAAATGGAGATTGATGGAATTCATTATTACTTCTGATTTTATGCACTCTTGCAAAATTTATTCAGTCCTTTTATTTTTTTTCAGCTTACTTTTTTGTGAAATCTGATTTTGACAAGCTGAAAATTAATACTTTCAAGAGAGAGGAAATCCGAATTAAATTATTTAAATTAATATATTTTCTTTCCTGCAAGTGGATGACTACACAAGGCGAATCTTCAAAGAAGAAACAAATGAAGTTTGCGAGTAAAGGACCACAGCTGGAATCCAAAGTCAATTCAAAATGGAAGAATATCAAAGATACTGACATGGGACATGTAGATTTTGAAGAATTCAGAAAAAGAATGATGGGACTAAATGGACTCATGCCTACAACCATAGCTCGCCGGATGGTACGGAATGGAATTGTCCAGCCAGCTGGATTTCCTCCAACTGTTGCGTGCCCTGAATTGATGGTGGAATGTGCAAGACATTATAATCCAGAGGAAAGGCAAATTGTTGCTCCTGACGGGAGAGTCTTAGCACATCTTGGAGAGCGTGCCATTCAAGAAGCCTTTGGCATTCCTAGCCACCACAAGTGGGAAGCGCTTGCCATTGATACCTGCGGACCTGTCGGAGAGCGATTCGAGTTTACTTGAGCACGGTTCTTCGTCTTTCATCACCTACATAGCGGTCTCCACTCCCAATTCACATTCAATTGGACTTAGATTCGCCACCCCAAAGTAGCTCCTTTACATATTCACTTTCGTTAGAACCTCTCATTGCTAGTACAGATCCTTCCAATGGCATTAGTCGAGACCAGTCTTGGATTGAGGCTCAACTGGGAAGGAAGAGGAGGCAACCATCTTATGTCCTTGACCATTATGATTTTGATCAGGCTTATTAGGATGCGCCAGACAAGAGGATCAAGAAACAGGTCCATGTGGAGAGGAATGTTGATATGGAGATCATCGTAGAGACCGCCATACCTCCAGAGGGGAAGAGTTTGGATGAGATTGAAGCTCAAGACTTCGAGGTGATCACAGTCAGCCTTGGTCGTAGCACCCACCAGACACAGGTTGATCTCCTACAAGTTGCTAAAGACAGCGCAAGGGATAGGATAATCAAAGACGAAGAAGACAAGGCAGCCCTCAAGGCTGAAATCAAACAGCTTCGTCATTACATTTCTAGCCTTGTACATAGGTCAGATGTCACCGTCACACTCCCGTCGATGCTAGAGCCACCAGCAGAGCAGGGTCAGCTTAATCACCTTGTTGCATACGGCAAGCGTTTGGAGTGGGAGGAGGAGTTTGTTACTAGAGGCCGCTCTGTGCATGCAGAGTTATACCAGTTGCGGTACAATGCACGCGAACTCTATCTACGTCTCCAAGATGAGAGCGAGACATGGCGATTGTGGACCAAGGATGAGATTATGGTGCTCACGAGTGGCGCGCTATAGATACGATCCACAGTCTGAAGATAAAAGCTATCGCTTGGAAGAACCGCGGTTGAGTATTCAAGGCGAAGATAGAGGAGACAATGGCATAAGAGTTGGCTGAGAGTAGAGAGCACGTCACTAGTGCACTCTGATATGTGAGAACTTTCGTATCTCGCATACCGTGCCAGTATCAGCTTGAGGGTGGTGCGTATGTTGAGCTTGCTGACGTACAATCAGAGCTCCAGGCACTCATTCAGGTTGTTTTTAGTGGAGAAACCGTTGGCTGTAAGATGGATCAACACAATCATGCGGTGTTGTTACGATAAACTGACCGAGGAGCAAAAGGTGAACTTATTATCAAATCACAATTGGTTGAGAACATATTTACCTGAACCCGATGCTTCGCCCGGCAAAATGCTCGGTGCCGGTGGCGCCAGTCAACAACCTCGTGGAGGGGTTGGTTGCTCAAGATCACGGCCAGTAGACTTCAGTTCCCACCTCTCAAGATAGACATTAAACACAAGAGTTAAACTTGGCATTACCTTTTCAAGTTAACTTGCTGTCACATCTCATGCATGTCTATTAGGTTATCTATCGCGGAGTTACATTTAGGGTTTTCGTTAATGATGGTATTTGGTATTCCCGGTTAACTTGCTTTCAATAAGGAGGTTCATGCTTGCACGTTGTCCATTTTAGATTAATTGCCTTCGGTTAACTGATGGTAGTTTTCCAGTTAACTATATAGTTTACTTTATTAGGGCTTAGCAATAAATCTTGCATGCATTGCAAGATTGTAGTTGACTCAAGGTGATTTTAGGGTTCCCTCCACCTTTTGATGTCTATAAATAAGAGTTTTTTCTCATTTTGTACATAACTTTTTGCCTGTGATAGTAATATATGCTGAGCCAGATTTGGCTGTAATATTGCTATTATGTATCTGTTCACTATGGCTGGATGATCATTGTCTTATGTTCATGTGATTATAAGCTTATTTCATATCTACACCTCGGAAAGGTGTCGTCACCTCCTTGGGAATTTAGAATTAAGACTTATCGTTTGTTGTTACTGTGTTAATGCGTTTTGTTTCATGTCTACACCTCAAAAAGGTGTCGTCACCTCCTTGGGAATTCAAAAGTAGAGTTCATAGTCTGATGTTGTTGCTAATAACTTTTCTTTCAACCTACGCCTCGGAAAGGTGTCGTCACCTCCTTGGAAATCTTGTCTTTGAAGTTATCGTATAATCATTCCTGCTCCATTTCCTCATGCTCTGATATCTTGAGGGGATTGGATAGTTAAGTTACTTAGTTTTGATTTGTAGTTAGGTCCTGTGAAACTAGAAAATCTCGGTTGCAACGTTCGAAGTTTATTGCGAACCTTGTGCCTCTTTCAACTAAGACAAAAAGACAGGAAATAGATTAGTTTACTTTTCAAGCATTTTGTCCTCACAACGAAGGAGCTTCCCCTCCTAATTTGAAGAGCACTCATCACGTAGTGTGCATAGCTGTTCGTACCAACTTGCACTCCAGAGGTGTTAGTTGTTACGCCAACACATCAGAATTTCACCAAAGGCAAAATCAGCGATGGAGAGTTGGGCGGATTGGTTCATTCAATTCCCCACTTTCACATATATCCGAGTGTATGGTTACGTCGGAGAGCCTCTAATTCTGCCAAGGTACCCGTCAGATAAGGTCCTTTTCATGGAGTTTCTCAAACAAGCTCAACATGTTCACTCTTTTCTTCACAATAGCCATAAATCAGCAGTCTCCTTTCCTTTCGGATGGGGTATTTTACACACAGGACTACCGCTGATTGCAAGTTTATGACAACCTAGCCTAAGAAATTCAACCTCAAGTACCATATTGAGAAGCGTTCCTATGATCCTTTGGGTCATTATGCAACCCGGTTGGAGCGAAGTATTGCATACAAGCCAGCACTTGAGGATTTTTGGCTAATTGTGAGGATGAAGTTGAAGTCCATTGATGTCAATACTGCAAACTTACTATTGCTTAACTTGTTGATTTTCTATCAGAGGATGTTGAGGTTTTGTCAGATGATGACGTAGAGGTTCTGCTTAGTTTATACGTTAAAGATCAAGTTGCTTTCCAGCCACTTTTCCAACCAGATTGGTACGCCAAGTAGAGTACTTCCATTGAGGACATGTCAAACTCAGTTATCAAAACTAGCAAGCAATTCTTGGAGAGTAAGAGAAGGTGCAAGACAATTCCAGTCACGAAGCCACCAGTAGGGTTTTCTTCACTACCTTCTACCTCAAGGTCAAGGCCTCGAGTTAAGGTTATCTTGAAGCCACTTGAAGGGGTTAGACTCAGCAGAAACACAAAGAGGAGGAGTACTAGAAAGCAGAAACAGAAACAGGTAGAAAGGGCACCTCAAGTTCCAGTAGAGACAGTTATACAGGCTGAACCACGTCTTTCACCTCCCCGTTCACCATTTTCACCACAGTCGCCTCCTATTGATATAGACTCAGAGCCGGAACCACCAGTTCAAGGAGCATCAGAGACAGTTGATCCACCACAGGTTGATACAGCAGCAGCAGTCTCTCCTGAGCTGATAATATTGCTCATTCGTGTTGGCTCGAGAAATCTTTGGGAAGATAAAGGCCAGATCCTTCATATCACCTTGATTTGTCTGAGTTTGGCGACCCTTATCAGGGAAGGTCAAACAAGAAAATCATGAAGCAGGTGCACATTGAGAAGACACAGGAAGCAAAGATCATCATCGAAGTTGCTACACCACCAGAGGGTAAAAGCCTGGATGAAGTTAAGGTTGGTGATTTCACCTTCGTCAATGCAAATCTTGGCAGGAGCACTACAGAAACAGATGTGAGCCTCCTCAAGATTGTTACAAATAATCTTGAAGAGCGTGTCATGAAGGACGGAGAGGATAAAGTACTTCTTAAGGCTGAAATCAAGCAACTTCGACAGTATATTTCTGATCTCGTTCATGGGAATCTGAGTATAGCATATGTTCTTCCACAAAGCACACCTGCAAAACAACAGAAGTTGGATCAATTAGTCAATCATGGTAAACTTTTGGACAACTGGGTTGAAAACTTCATTGTTATAGGTCGGCATCTTCTCACAAAGTTATATCACTTGAGGAGTGATGCACATGGACTTTGTCAAGGGATCCAGCAGCTCGAGATAACTATGGCAAAAGGCATGGCGAAAGACAGGATTCTCGTATCCCAGTTAGCAGTTGCATATGACGCCATGGTAGTAGAAGAAGAGAAAAGGAAGATCTTCGCTTGGAGAGAACAACACCTTTTCAGGATGGAGACATATGAGAGAATCTCTGCCAGGTTGAGTACACTCAAAGAAAGCATTACTAGAGCTCTCAACCTCATCAGCAGCTTTGTCACTCAGATCCTATGCCATTATCATCTTGAAGATGGTACATATGTTGAACTTGATGTAGTACAAGCTAAGTTTGAGGGGGCTGGTTCATGATAGTCTTGAGGGAGATCCTATGGCGTCCAAGTTTGATCATATCTCAATGATGACAACTAGTTCAAGAAGGGCAACTAAAGAGGTCAGAGAATGCATGAGGGCGATCAGAGATGGTGACAAAGAGTTGAACAGACAGGTTATCATCATGGATAGCATCAAAGTACCAAAGGATGAGACAATCGACCAATTCCTGGACGAGGTGTTAGACCGTGATGACCTGGAGTGATCCACCAGTTGGAACCTGCAGTTATTTTTGAGGATGGAGTCAGGAGCAGCAGTTAACTCGACATTCAGTCTTGAGTTCTAATTGTTGATTTTATGCAAACACATCTCATCCTTGGAGATATCTTGGTAGGAGTTTAGACTTTCAGTTAGGAGTAGTTAACTGATGTTAGTTATCAGTTATTTTTATTTCAATAAGGACTTGCATATTGCACATGTTCGATTGATTGAATCATGTTTTGGTTAATGACATTTTCGATTAGCGTATATGTATCACACCGATTTTATAGCTACTATTGCATGAAGGCAATTGATTGTAATATTTAATCAATGATGAATAAAACAATGATGTTCTTGTTATCAATAATGGTGTTCTGTTTTAACGATGGTTTCATTTGATTATTACTTCTATTGATTTAATTCATGATTAAATGTTGCATATAAGTTATGGAATAATGTTATTCTAACTTTTTATGATGTTTTGTGCAAACTACTTTGTTATGAGCATATGACTGCCGGTGTCATGTCATGATGTGCAGGTATGAAGACTGTTCCTCTGGACAGAGGAGAGACATCATTCGGGGAGGAACTTGGTCGGGTAAACAGTAACGATTACCAAATTGAGCATACACACACATACTATAGATTGAGTAAACCAAGTCTGTTTGTCGAGATAACGGTAAGTCATCCATAGGCTTGCTTATTGACCTTAAGGTTCTGAATTCACTTCTTTATGTTTAGGAGATGTGATTGTTTAAACATTAGACTTGCTAAACCATGACCCAAGTATGAATGATGTGAATGTTATGTGTTAATGATTGAATGGGAACGCACGTACATCTATACATTGTGAACACGTATTTATATGTACAGACATATCAATACATGTGTACGTTAAGCAGACGGATATGCTCATACACATGTGTCGACATGTATGTACGCATATATACGTATACACAGGTGTATATATGTACTCATTCCGCCTGATATCTGTAGTGAAAATAATATTTAATAATATTGCCTAGCAAAATTACATAAATATTTATGTATTAATGTATATATTAGCAATGTGATTATATTTATGGATATATATATACATAAATACATAAATACCTATGTAAATGTATTATATATTTATATATTTAAATATATGTATTAATATTAAGGTAATATTTACATATATATAAATATATATATATACATCACGATGTAATGTCGGAAAATATATATATTTATATATTTAAAATATTACACTTAATTGAAATACATATGTGATAAAATATATAAATGAATAATATTGAAATGTGAATTATATAAATTTAAATGACACAAAAATATTTAATAGAATAGAAATTGAACACAAAGGATTTAAATCCTTTAGCAATAGTGACATATTTCGATTTTGGCCATAGAGAAAAATAACCTCAAAACAAAGAAATCGAATTCTTTTGCTGGAGATATTAAAAACAAGAGAAATCGAATTTATTTTTTAAACATTTGAAAAGGCAGAAAACACGTTTTTTCTTTGAAAAGCTCATAAAAACGAACTGAGAAATCGTGCGCTTGGTAAAAACGCGTCTAAAACGCAAGAGCAAAAACTGGTCTTTGAGGATGACGCGAATGCTGATCTTGAGGCATGAGAAATGGCGACGTGGTGTGTTGCAGTATTGACCTCTCATCTGGAATGGATCTTTGCTTTAATAAAACCCTTAAAATCTGAACACGCCTTGAGCTGTCAAATCCGCCATGAGAAAGTTGAAAAATTCTTAATTTGCTGGCTTTAAAAGAAGTCGATTCATCTCTAATTTTAATGACTAAGGGTTTAAGAATCCGCCATCTATCATTTTGACTAATTCTGAGCACTTAGATGTCAATCTACATGCCTCCATTGGTGGAATCCGTTGCATTTCGGGTGTATAAATATACACGCCCTTCCATTCGTTAGAGGACACACATTGAACAATCTGAGTTTATCATTCTTATTGAACCTCCATAATCATTTTCTGTTCTGGTTATATTTATCTGTATTGCTGAGTTTGAAAGATACTGGGAATTTTTACCAGCATATACCAGTTGCTGTGGCTATCCCTTTTTGAGATGTGAGTGAGCTTTAGTATTGTTGAGAGAAGCTTTTCATATTTTTCTGAGAACTTATATCACCATTTGCTGAGAGACATCCTCTGTTTGTTATCTTCACAATTTCTGAGTTCACACTAGGAAGTTGAGATTACTCTTCAACCGTATATCTTTTGCCATTGGTCAATTTTGAGGAGTTAGAGACTGGTCTGAGAGTGCTGGAAGTCTTTTGTTGGAGGTCTAAGGAGCTGCAAACCATTCAAGGTCATCCTCTAAAAGGGAAAAGGCATATACCAGGCATGTTGTTTCATCCTTCATATTCTAGAGCATATTTCTTGATAATTAACTAAAAGAGTAAAATACTGAATGTGCATAGTTAGGGAATTTGCATTGAGATCAATACTCAGTTAAGATAAACAAGGAATGGTTCTATGTTGCTCCATGTAAGTACATTACTTTAAGGAATGGTTATGCATGTTTTCTGAAGTGTATACCTGATAGCATAAATGTGTGCTTGCGTTAAAGTGTGAATTATGTATGAACTCCATATGAGGAGTATATAGGGATTCAATGTTTAATGGATTGTGAAAAGGGAATATATGAGTAATGAGCTTAGGGGATTAATTTACTTATTTTACATTAAAAGAAATAATGGAAAAAGATAAAAGGGAGGGATTTATTGCATTTTGAATGACTTTTGCATGTTGTGTATGATCTCTGTATATGGAGAATACGTAGATGTACTTTATTATCTACTAGGACTGAAATGAAGGCAGAATCAAGTAAAGTCTTTTAGCTTAAGTTATTAGGATAACAGAGGCAAGCTAAGTACTCCTAGGATAAAGATTTCCTAATTAGGAGGATTGATACAAGACACCTGTAGACTATTTCATTTCTAGTAGGTTCGTATGATTGTAAGATATCTGGGGTGACGAATTTACCCGAAGGATAAAACATATGCGTAGAGTAAGGAAGCCTCAAGTCGAATCAGCCCTGAGTAGTGTTTATGATAGATGACCTTCATTCGAAGTACTGAATAAGAATACTTTGGCCAAAGTAGTGAAAGGTACTAATTCATAGTTGAAAACCCAAGCAGAGAACTCTGGTGGGGTTTTTAAAAACTCGCGAGTTTTTTTCAAAAACGAGTTTTTACAAGTTTAACTCGCCAAGTTAAAATTCCGAGTTTTTTCGAGTTTTTGGTAAAAACTCGCGAGTTTTTATGGCGAGTACTCGCCAAAAACTCGCGAGTCCGAGCCAAAAACTCGCCTGCGCAGGGATAAAGCAAAAAAACGTCTTTTGTCTTCTTCATTTCATTTCAAAATCAATTGATACTTTGTGTGAGGAGCTGAAAACCCCCCCCAAGCAAGGAGATATCATTTCCAACGATTTTCCATCGAGGAGAGAAGATTCAAACGCCATTTTGTGTGGATTTTGAAGAGAAATTCGATTCAAAGGTAGGGTTTATGTTTTTGTTTTTTGTTTTTGATTAATCATTTTCTTTCATTGTTCTTGCAAAATACTCATTCCAAATTGAAAAAAAGACATGATAGAGCACAAAGAAACAATTTTTTTGCATTTAGAATCCAAAAAACAAAATTCATCACAATCTTTTGTTGATTTTTGCTGATTTTTTTCATTTTTTTCACTATTTTTTGAAATTTTCAGACCTAGGTTCATTTTTTGTGTAGAATGATAAGATTAGTTAATAATGTTAATTGATAATTCATTTAAGCACATTTGTATCAATTTAAATGGAATTTAGCTTTAGATTTTTTAAGTTTTAATGATTTTAGGTTGTTTTTAAAATTTTTTTATATTAAAAAACTAATATGTTGTGCTTATTTTTTGAATGTGTAGATTGATCATTGATCAGTGAATACACATTACACACTATAATGGCTTCTGGCTCTGGTTCAGGCTCAGCATCAGGTTCCGCCCCCACCCCATCAACTTCCACCCCTCACACAGCATCATCATGGGTTTCAGGCACTCGTCCTGCAGGGGCTAGAGACCCTACATGGAAATATGGTGTCAGAGGGCCAGTGCCTGGAACAGTTGTTTGTGGTGAATGCAAAAAAACATATCATGGAGGCATAAATCGCCTCAAATACCATCTAGCAGGCATTCCTCAGCGTGATGCCAAGGTTTGTGAGAAGCCCAAAGAAGAGATTAGAAGAGAGATGCTTGCCCTACTTTCACTTGCTGAGGAAAAAAAAATGCAAAAGGAGAGGGCTAAAAAAGCCATAGCAGCAGCCATAGCCAGTGGACATGCGCATGCCCATGGGACTCAGGAGCACGAGGCTGAGCACATGGAGATAGAGTCAGATGAGGATGCAGAGCCAGATATTGTTGGCATTGTGGGCTCTCTTCGTGGTCCACGGATTCGCACTCATGGCACAACCACCACAGCCACAGCCACAGCATCCTCTAGGCCCCCCTTGTCCTCTAGTTCGACTAGAGTGCCAATGCCACCACCACCTTCATCTTCACGCAACCCACAGAGTTTTTTTGTGCCAAGAAACACACCAGGAGCACAGGTATCATTGGAGGCTACAGGGTGGAACAAGGAGGTGCATGAACATGCTACCATGGCATGTGCTGATTTTTGGTATTTCAATAACATACCATTCAATGTAGCGAATAGTCCCTATTGGCACAATATGGTCACTTCATTGACAGTTGCGGGAAAAGGCTTCAAGCCACCTTCTCGCAAAGATTTGAGTGGGAAGTAAGTGACAAATCAACTTAAATTTTATGTTCTTTCATTTAAAATTAAAATTAATTTATTATTTATGTTGAATTCAAGCTATTTTTTGTTTATAACTTACAATTTTGTACTTATTTAATTATTTTACTTTGTACTTGTAGGTTGCTCACAAATGCAACCGAAAGGGCAATGCATGTGGTGGAAGAGCAAAAAAATAAATGGAAAAAATTTGGCTGCTCAATTCTTTCTGATGGGTGGACGGATGGGAGAAACCGCACCATCCTTAATTTTTTGGTTGCTTCCAAAGGTGAATTTGTGTTTTGGAAGTCGGTGGATGCTTCCAACAAGATAAAAACTGCATACATTGTGTACGTTGTTGGAAGAAGTTGTGATGGAGGTGGGGATTGCTAATGTGGTGCAAGTCATCACAGATAATGCAGCAGCGTATGTGGCAGCTGGAAGGCTGCTTGAGAGTAGACATCCATCACTCTTTTGGTCACCTTGTGCGGCTCATTGCCTTGACCTTCTTTTGGAGGACATAGGAAAAATTGTTTGGGTGGCACTGATTGTAGATGATGCAAGGAGCATCACAAAATATATCTACAATCACCCTTGGGTTCTTAGTTTGATGAGAGAGCATACGCAAGGGAAGGAGTTGGTGAGATCGGGTGCCACAAGGTTTGCAGCAATTTTCCTAACGTTGCAAAGCATTTTGGATTCTTTGGGCTCTCTAAGACAAATGTTCGTGAGTCAAGCATGGAATGACTCTTCATATTCAAAGAAGGCCGAAGGAGATAGAATTTCTGCAATAGTCTTCGACCCCTTGTTTGCACAAAAAGCTACAGAGATCGTGAAGGTAACTTCCAAACTTTGATTTTAATTTTAATCTCAAGTTCAATATAAATATATGTTTTTTAATTTAACTTTAAGCCTTTCATTATAAATTTCTAACTTTGATCTTTTTGTATTTTTAATCTAGGTGTCGGAGCCCTTGGTTAGAGTCCTCCGCTTGGTAGATGGGGATGAAAACCCAATGGGATACATTTATGAGGCCATGGATAGGGCCAAGGAGGCCATCAAAAGTTATTACAAGGGGGACAGCCTCAAATTTGATCCCATATGGGAAATTGTTGATAAGAGGTGGAACAATCAACTCCACCAACCCATCCATGCAGCAGGGTACTTCCTCAACCCTTCTTTTCTCTTCTCAGAGAGCTTCTCTGATCCTAATGGAGAGGTTATGGAGGGGCTCACAACATGCATTCAGAGGATGGAACCTGAGGTTGCAGTGAGAGACCTCATCGTCAAGGAGATGGATATATATAGGGAGGCAACTGGTAATCTCTTTTCTTCAGAGTTGGCTGTTAGAGGAAGAACCACTCTGCCACCAGGTATAAAATTCAGAGTCTTTAAATTTTAAGTTTATTTCACATGCATCTTAGAATTTGATAAAATGTGTTTTGACTTTTGACTTTTGAGTCTTTGACTTTGTTTTCTAACTCTTCAATTTTGTTTTTGTTTTTTGCAGATGTTTGGTGGAAAAATTGGGGTGGAAAAACCCCAAATCTACAAAAAATTGCCCTCCGTATTCTATGTCAGCCTTGTAGTGCATCCAATTGTGAGCGCAATTGGAGCTTGTTCGAGTCCATTCACACGAAAAAGAGGAACAAGTTAACACAAAAGCGCCTCAATGACTTGGTCTTTGTGCAATACAACCTTCGGTTGCGCATAAAGATAGTTGAAGAAAAATCACAGGATCCTATTGACTTAGATGAGATAGATCCTTATAGTGATTGGACAGGGCGAGAGGAGTAGCCTCCATTGTTTAGCGCAGATGAAATCCTTGACTTTGAGAGAGAGGCAATGGAGGATGTGGGTGCATCAGGAGTAGGAGATGTAGGGTTGGATGAGATCCAGCCAGAGCCAGAGCCAGAGCTAGAGCCAGAGCCAGCAGCAGTAGCACCGCAGCCGCCACCACTAGCACCACGCACATGCGGCAGGACTAGAGGACCCACCCCTTCTTCCCTAGCTGTTGCTAGACTAGGGAAGAGGAAAGCCTAGCATGTTGTATTTAGTTGTTGTTTAGTATTTGCTTCTAGTTCTAGTTTTACTGTTTTCATGTATCAGACTTTCAGGCTTTTAGCCATCGGGATTCCGCATGAGAATGCGATTTTGTAATTAATTTACATTAAAGTCAATCAAAATTAATAGAAAACACTTTTGTACTCATTTATGGATTCATTGGATTCATCTTGTCAATGAATTTTGCAAAAAAATGTGTTTTTAATGAAAATTAAGCAATTTTTTCATTTCCCGAGTTTT
>VDFB02334459.1:0-33685 GCA_007258455.2 Sequoia sempervirens | reverse complement strand
TCTCTCAAGTCTCTTGAGGGGAATGTTTTATGTTCCTTGAAGGATATTTCTCAAGAGTGTGTCAGTTTCTTCTCTGCTTTGTTTTCGGATGATGTACAACCTGCCAATGAGGATGAAGCCTCAATATTAGCTTACATCCCATCCTTGGTGATTGAAGAAATGAATGACTCTCTTCTCAAGCCTATCTCCTTGACGGAGGTGGAGGGTATTGTTTTCCAGATGAAGAAAGGTAAAGCTCCAGGTCTTGATGGTTTTCCAGATGAAGAAAGGTAAAGCTCCAAGTCTTGATGGTTTTCCAGCTGAGTTCTTCTAGGAGTTTTGGGAGGTTATTAAGCTTGACCTTCTCGAGGTTTTCAAATAATCTTAAAGGAATAAGTAGATGTTATGAGCTATGAATTCCACTTTCCTAACTCTTATCCCTAAGTGGGAGGGTGTTGATTCTTTGGACCTTTTTTGACCAATTATCCTTTGCAATGTAGTGTACAAGATAGTCACTAAGCTAATCACAAAATTCCTAAAGTCTTGGTTAGACAAGGTGATTTTTGAGGAGTAGGGTGGTTTTGTGGTTGGAAGACAAATTCTGGATGGTGTGATTATTGCAGCTGAGACAATGCATTCCATGTCTTCCTCTAGATAGAAGGTTATGTTTATTAAATTGGACATGGCCAAAACCTATAATCAAATCAAATGGGGTTTTCTCTTATACATTTTGAGGGCTTTTGGATTTGACAGTGCTTGGATTGAGTGGGTTATGAGTTGTGTTACTTCCTCCTCCTTCTTTGTGCTTATTAATGGGGAACCTTCTGCACTTTTGGGGGCCTCTAGGGAACTTCGATAGGGGGATCCTTTATCCCCTTATTTATTTTGATGGTGGAGGGTCTTGGAAGATTTATTAAATCTCATGTGGTGCTTGATCTTATTTAGGGTTGGCACTAGGATAATTTACCCCCTAGTCTCACCTTCAGTTTGTTGATGACACAACTTTAATGGGCTTGGCCAGGGTGGATGAAACCATCAATTTATGGAGGACTTTGGATTGTTACTTGGTTGCTTCGGGTCAGAGAATTGATGAGGACAAGTCCTTTATTTACTTCTTCAACACTTCTAATCGTATTCAGTGGAGAATTGCTAGGATTCTCAGGTTTCAAATTGGATTGTTGCCCTTTGTTTATCTTGGTATTCCTCTTGTTTTTCGCACTCTTCCAAGGTCATTTTGGTAGGATGTTATTGAGAATTTTCATAAAAATATTAGGCATTGAACTTGTAGGTGGCTCTCTACTACTGGTAAAGTGACTCTTCTGAGGTCTATAGTTCAGGCCCTCCTATACAAGTGCTTTGTGCTCTCAACCCCTACTAGTTTTATTATTGACTTGGAGTGTATGTGTTGTCAATTATTTTGGTCTGGAAATCTTCTCTCAATGAAGTGGAACCTGGTTAAGTGGGAGGATGTGTGTCGACCAAAGCAGGAAGGTGGTCTTGGGTTGCGATGGGACAACTTGTATGGGTAGGCCTTGATAGCTAAGCTTTATTGGCATTGGTGTGCTCAGCAACAACAGACATGGGCTAAAGTCCTCACCTCAAAATATCTTGGGGATGTGGAGAGTGTGGATGTGTTTAGAAATAGCCTCTTGGGAAAAGGTTCCATGATTTAGAGTACTCTCAAAAGAGGTGCTAAGTTGATTAAGCAAGGGTTGTTTTGGGTTTGCAACAAAGGATTTGAAGCTCTTTTTTGGTTTGATTCTTGGGATGAGCACCCTCTTATTGTGTCATTACACCCTCACTTATAGGATTTATGCAGGATTTTGTGGTGGTTGTCTAGTGTCATGTTGCATATTTTAAAGTGCCCAATGTCCTGGCTTAGGCTATTGTGTATAGGTGGAAGGACCCAAATAAATGGCCTCCTAGGGGATTGATGGAGGATCGATGTGAGTTGGTTAGAATTTTGGCTAGTAGAGTTTGTAACTCCCTTTAGGAGAGGTATTTCCTAACTTGAGGCCATGACTAGAAGACAAGTTCTTTGTTGTTTCTGGTTATCAAGCATTGGATAAACAGATACATGGGTGCATGGGAGTTCCTTGGTGGAAACAGATATGGAATAAGTTCTCTTGGCCTAAGTGCAATTTTTTCTCTTGGCTGGTGATTCATAATTGATGCGTGACCTGGGAGAACCTATGGAAGCATGGATTTTAGGGCCCTTCTATGTGTATCATGTGCTCTAACAGCGAGGAGAACACCTCCCACAGGTCTTCTTTTAATGTTCCTTTGTTAGGGTGATCTAACATTTCTAGTGGGAAGTTTGCAATCAGTCATGCAAGCATGCTTGTTCCTTGGGTGACTTATGCTTGAGGTTGGGGAGTGCTCTTGCTAAGGCTTCCTTCCTTCACATTTTCTGGACAGTTGGTCCCAGTTTGATCATTTGGTAGATCTGGTTGGAACACAATTGCATGATCTTTCTAGATAAGAAGCTTCAGGTTCGTCAAGTTTGGATGAGATTTTTGGGGGTTCTTTAGGAGACTTTGGTGACCAAGTGTGACCTTTAGATCCCTATGGACCTTGGTGACATGGGAAAGGTTTGTAGTTTGGGACTCCTTGTTGGTGATAGGGGTGTACCTAGATCTAGCACAAGACAAAGTGCTAAGGAAAATTTTCTAAGAGAGGGTCATTGGGTGCCTCCTCCTCTTGGGGTACTTAAAATCAATATTGATGGGTCTTCTAGAGGCAATCCTGGTCCTACTGGGGTTGGTGGTGTTGGGAGGGATAATTTAGGAGTGGTTATTTTTTTCTTTTTGAATTACAAAGGGAAGCATTTTAACAACTTCATGGAGGCTTGGGTTATTCTTGCTACTTTGAAAAGGGCTTGTGCCCTTGGTTGGAGAAAGGTGATTTGTGAGTCTGATTCTTAGATTGTGATTGACCTGTTGAACAAGCATCATTTTGAAGAGGTGAATTGGTAGCTTGTTGTGATTCTTAGGAAGATCATTTCTTTGGGTGGTGTCCTTGATTCTATCACCTTTTGCCACATCCCACAGGAGTGGAATAGGGTGGATAATGGTTTGGCTAACTGGGCATCTGAAAGAATGGGACCTTGGAGTGTGAAGGACTAGGATGATCTTCCTGTGGATCTATCTCAAGAGCTGGAGGAGTTGATCATAGAGGATATGAGATTCTTCTTGGGAGTTACTTGATGGTTCTTTTGTTGGTTTTTCCCCTATGGGGCTGGTTGTATCTACTTGATTTGTACTACTTTCCTGATTCAATGAAGTTTTTACCCTCTTTTTTTAACAAAAAAAACATTGCCTAAAGAAGCCAATATTTTAGGCAATAAGTTCTAGCATGGAAAAGGTGACCTAGGAAATTCTACCCAAATAGAGACACAAAGACCTCTCTCCATGAAGTCTAAAAATTCTTGAGTCTAGAGTGGGAAAAAGAAAAGATATACATAGACAAACATAGAGCCACATTTGAGAATGACCTCTACATGGCTAGCTTCAACAAAGTGAAAAAGAAAATAATCGTGAGGTTTCAGACAACATCAAGGAACCCCATGCAATTCCCAAGCTTTGTTTTTTTAGATGCACATGACAATTGAGAAGGGGGGTGAATTAGTTGTACATCAAAACCCTCATTAACATTCAGATCTTCATTAGCCCTTAAACCCTTATGAAAGTAAACAATTAAAACAACACATCAAAACACCATGCCCAATAGAAAACCAAATTTATGTGGAAAACCCAAGAAGGGAAAAACCACGATGCTCAAATTAGCTCACTATATAAATGAATTGCAACATTGAATACAATAGGCTCACTACCAGAGGGCTCATTGCCCAAAAGAGAGAAGGGCTCACTACTAAATTAGAAAGAAGAAAGAAAGGAACTGTTACAAAGAGAAATCCATCTTAGAGGAACAGGAGAAATCCACCACTTAAACCTTATGCCATCTGCAACCTTTGGCTCACTACTTCCAGTAACTTCAAGCATACTACAAATGTAGACCCTTCTAATCACTGCTTCAGATTCATAGGCATTAATTTCGCACTCAAATCAACACACTTATTCAAATTCAAATCCTTCACACACCTTCTACAGATTTGTACCCATCTTCAGCAATTTACCTTGCATATATACCATCCTCGACCTAAACAATCCCAATTAAGTCAACCTTAATGAAACGTATGCACCTAAAACGTGCAATTACAAAATAGGTCAACACCAAACACCTCCACGATGGAAAGAAGTGAAGGACGACCACACCTTGGGTTAACTAGGACCCAAAACTACACCAACACATTTTGTAAGGCTTCCAAAAATAACACACCACTTTTGAGGTCAACCAAACTTGTATTAACACCCTTAACAATTAAATTCATGCTTAACTAGGTCCAAAGACAACTTTGCAGACCACATAACAACACTCCAAAATATCCATACAATATCTCAAAATATTCCAGTATCATCAAAACATTCTGCAACTTTGTCACAACCACTTGAAACTGAGAACATCATCATTCTATGCAGCTAGACACACTAGCACAGACATCCAACTCACTAAGAAACCTTGTAGAACAACATAGAACCTAAAACTTCAAGGAAAGGTAGATACAATCAATATAAGAATGTTCCTAGATCTGCAAGACAGGAACCTTCATTGTGAAGAAATGTGGAGCAATCTCATTTCTCCCAAAAATCCTGTTTCACCAAATAGACATATTGTCAAACACATCTTTTATTATGTAGAATAGTCCAGAACTTGAAACTCTGGATATAGGACCTTCGAGCACCTTTGATCATCATATCCAAGCCACGTGGGCCTATCTTCAACCATGAAGACATGCAGAGTAGAACATTGAACACCACTTTGTCACACTGAACTCTTTTTTACTCAAATTTTCTCAAAAGCGCTTGGAAACCAAGTGAACTAACTACATCAACAACACTACTAACATCTCTACAACACATTTGCTACATCTGCAACACCTCTCATCAATAATAGCACATCCAACAATCTCTTCAGACACAACTTCTACAACTATACTAAAGTAAGACATCAGTGACAACACCAACAACATTGTGTGACATCAATACCAACAACTCCAAGCTTCCAACAACTCCAATGCTAGGGGTTGACATTATCAACACCAACAACATTCCAACACTCTCTTCATACAAGGGGTTGGCATCAATGACATTACTCAAACCACCCACAAACAACTCAAGCTTCCAACATGTTCACCTATTCTTTGAACATTCTTTCAAGGGGAATCCTCCTAACAAAATATTCCATTAAAGTAAAAAAATTAAATCATCTATAGGCACACTATCAAACTTTGGGATGGGAAGGATCACATCTAGAGGTGTTTTAGAATACATAACTTATGAAATGTCTTGGGAACAAAGTTTTTGGGCTAATTTTTTTGTAGATCCACCTCTATGTGTTGTCAAACCATTAACATCAACAATAACTACTTGATTAATAAAGTTTGAAGCTATTTAAAAGAGAGTGAAATGTCCATAGATATAAAAGACTAAAAGGCCCCATAATAAATGTAGAAAAACAATAAAAAAACATAAATTTAAAGAAGCAAATAACATAAGAAACAACAAAAAACCGACACAAACAAAACAAAAACCTAAACCCTGATAGAACCCTTCATCCATTCTTGTCTTTTGAAAACACCAATTTTCATGGAAAACAAAGGGTTGCAAAAGGAGTGATGAGATCATTGAAAACAAAATAAGTCATCCAAATCATGAATGTTAAAAAAAGAAACTTACTTATCATCCTGCAAAATATTAAACATTTGCAATCAATATAGTATTTGCAAAGAACACAACATAAAATAGTGGGTGAGCTGTGACTAACTAGAAAAGATTGATTCGAATGAGACACATTTAAAATTGGAAAAAAAACATGCAAATAGAATCTTATCAATTTGTTATCTATCATTTCGCAAATTGATAGAGGCCCCCACTTTCACCCTTCCTGCTCTCATCCTCCATGCCCACAAGAATAAAGACAGAGAATAGTTTCAAGCATAAAAATAAATGGCTTACTTAAAACAAAGTGATTCGCCAATCATTCAAAATTATTACAAAAGAACTTTGGACCATTAGCAGTTTAAATCAGTTTTCAACTTTCATGCTGTCAGTTTTTTATTCATTCATATTTAGGTGATAAAAAGCTATGGTGGGATTATAACTAGCAGGTCAAAATCAAGGCCTCGTGAAGGGGCACTGTTACTCTTTAATTTTATAATGCATTAAGCTACATGAAATAAAAAGCTTGATTAAGGAAGTGGTTTCATGGAAAACAAATTGTTAATGGTTCCATTGGAATTTTATTTCTGTATTTTGGGTGGGTTAAAAATTTCTTCCTATCAGTTATTAACACTAAATTATCGTAGATAGCCCATACTTGAAATGGACGTGGAGCAGGGTTGAGAGTTTTTTATTTATGATGTTGAGATGTAATATTGCAATTTTTAAGAGTTGGTCTTATGAAGAGGGGTTAATAAGGGGTCTAATGGAGCCTATATGATTTGTGTAGTAAGGGTGAGTTTCATGGATAGGAGCATCCTAAAAATTTTCAGTGGGTATTGTTGAGAGTAGTTAAGAATATTTTAAAGTAGGAGGTCCCCATGAATTTAGTAGTGTGGTTTAAGCTTAAAAGTTTAAGCTCCAAAATTGGTGGGACAATTTCTAGCCCTACCCCAAATGCACCTACTCAAATCTTCAATCTAAAAAGTAGGGGCTGCTATTATTCAAGGAAAGATTCTAATTAATCCTCTAGCATATTAGGTCCCATAAGAAAAAAATCATGCTATAGAATAAATGCTACAAAATAAAATTGACTCTTATGCAAGAAAATAAGAGACCCTACTTTTTAGATTTTATATTTAAGTGGGTGTCTTTGGGGTGAGGCTGATAGTTTCCCTCACCCACTTTTGAAAATTTTATTGTCATGTATCATTCACCTACATTCCTTGTTGTTAAAAAAATAATCATAAGATTTGAAGTCACATGTCATTCACCTACATTCATTGTTGGTAAAAAAAAAACATGAGATTTGAACCTTGCCCATTATTTGAAAAATTCATGGGACTCCAAACTTATAAAGGTTCCTAAAAATTCTCAAGAACATTCTCAGCAACACCCACAGAGATATTTTTAAAAGCCCCCTTCTATGGAACAATAACTTTATATAAGATTTCTCTGCTGAGGTATAACTAAGATCTTTTAAAGCCTTGATAATCAAATGCTTCCGTGAATTTAATAACAATAGACAATACTAAAAATCTTAGTTCACAATTTTTAAGAATCTAGTGATCCAATAGATTTTTACCAACAATTATTGCTAAAAAATTATACATATTGTAATTGTTGTCATGCAGGTCTTAAATTTGATGGTTGTGTGGTCATATTTAAGAATTTTTGTTGTAAAATACAATCAAAATTTTAGTAAGACTGTATGACATGAAATGAGATATTGCAGACAAATTGTTAAAATTTATATAAGATTATTTGAAGATAAATATACAAAAATTACAGACTGTATATGCATATCATTTATATATATTTTTATTTATAATAAGATATTCTTATTCAAAAGACAATTTTGAATAGATAACCATTATTAAAAAATCATTTGATATGCACACTGCCAAATTTAGACTGTGATAAAATGCATTAAAAACTGATACATTGATGAGAAGAATTTCCAATTCCACCTACAGAAATTCTAATTTTTTCACTGAAATATCTGGCTCCATAAAAAAGAAATCATGGGACAAGGTAAGATAATTTAAGCAACTTTATTTATTTGAAAATCCTTTGTCAAAACCACTTGGTATTTAAAAATTCAAGTTCCTCTTTGTTAAGAGGAAACCCATAGATTTTAATTCCCACTGGCACAAACTATAATTTTAAAAAAAAAAAAACTAATAAAAAACAATGCTGAATATTTTGGGACTGTATATACTACAAATCTGTGAAAGGCCAGTGTACGTATATTAGCCCAAATAGCAATGTAAGAGCTACTTGACACCAATAAAGTGTGCAGCCGACATTATGTTATGAACTTATTTGAGATTTGGATATGTTACATAAGAGACAATATACTTGGCTATTTCATTCTTTAAATTGCAGTATAATTGAATTGAATTATAACTATTAAAAATAAGAAGATCAATTGCCAACCATATGAAATTTTATATAATAGTTTTTAACTAAATTTGGTGGTTTATTCAATTAAAAGAGAGACATGTTTAAGATTTTTTATTTATAAAGAACATTCTTTTAATAAAGGAGGATGAAAGCCACTTCTATTTTAATATCACCCCATTAACATATTTGACCTTAGACCAAACCTTTCAGCTACATACCACCATACACAAGATTTAAATTACAACAGGTTAACTTAGAAAGAAACTAATAATAGAGTCATTAGTGTCGTCCCAAGCGTCCTCTTAGTCTGCACCAGACAAAACTGTGAGTCCACAAATCCAAAATCTGCAAAATGCAGTCTATCTTTGTCCCATCAATCACCACCTCACTGTCTACATATGAATTGGTTCCATATGGACTCAAATCCTTATTCATATGAGTCGGGTCACCCCAGACAATTTGTATGAGGTGACTTTGGCTCTTCTCTTGTCTTGACCGTCCTCAAATCTACTTCCACTATAAATTCTCAAACGAACAACATTCTTCTTCATACCCACACTGATTTCAGAATCTCAGTCTAGTCATTTTTACAAAGAGATAGATGATAGTAATGATGACAATAGAGAGTTGGGCATCCACAGTTGCTGTGATTGTGTGTGGGGTATACACAGTGTACTATGCTTTGAGGAGGTTCAATAGCTGGTGGTATAAGCCCACCCTGAAGAAAGATAGTGCCCCTCTTCCACCAGGAGATATGGGGTGGCCCTTCTTGGGTAACATGCTCAGCTTTCTTCGAGCTTTCAAATCCACCAACCCAGAGGACTTCATTTCAAGCTTTGTTTCCAGGTTGGTCTTGTTAGTATCTTATTCTGAAGAAAACAGAGCTTTTTATGAATAATCATATTGCTTAGACTTTCTTAGCATGCAATTGAAGTTTAATTCCCCAAAGATATGCCTCAAATTCACCAACTCAAATCATCTCCTGAGTTGTATTAAAAGTTTGTATTTTTGGGTTTTTTAAATTATTGATTTCCTTGGTTTTTTGAATGCATGCCATGTTTAATATTTATGTTTCCTCAGGCTATAATAGCTTTCCAATTCCAATCACCTCCCACGTTGCATTAACAACTTGTATTTAAGAGCACCGAATTCTTAATCTCTTTCTTTTCTGAAACACCCCATGAGTATAAATGTCATAGGTCAAATCATTCTTCATTTTCTCCTTTCGATACTGAGTAGTTTGAGAATTTTAACAGGAGGCATTAATGGGCATTTTGTTACTATTTTCCTCTGTTTTCTGAGTAGATACTATGATAATGACTGCTATAGGTGAAATCATTCTATGTTTTCTGCTTTCTCAGGTTCAGCCGGGTTGGTCTATACAGGGCATTCATGTTTGGGAAGCCCACAATTTTAGGAACAATTCCAGAAGTCTGTAAGGTAATTCTGATGGATGATGTCCATTTTATTCCTGGGTGGCCAAAATCTGCGGTTGATCTTATTGGCAGAAAATCCTTTGTGGGTATCACCTTTGAGGAACACAAGCGTCTTCGCAAGCTAACTGCAGCACCAGTGACTGGAAATGAGGTCTTATCAAAGTACTTAACTTGGATTGAGGAAACTGTGGTTTCGGATTTAGAAAAGTGGTCCAAGATGGACAAGGTTTATTTTCTCACACATATTAGAAAGGTGAGATTAATGGCAATTTCTTACAAGTATTACTTTCTCTTATTCTCACCGTTAAACAGTTTATATGTGGCTCTGCAGCTTACTTTCGACATAATTGCATACATCTTCCTCAGTAACGAGCCAAATGAGGATATAATGGCTCTAGAAAGGGAGTATACTACTCTAAATTTGGGTGTTAGAGCCATAGCAATTAATTTCCCCGGTACTGCATACAATAAAGCCCTTAAGGTTGGTTTACTGAATAGGGCATGCTACTTAATCTGAAAACAATTTCATCTTTGTTTTGGTATGCTGCCTTAATTGTGTTATTTTTTTGCTTCACTCAAAATTCCTATACTAAGCAAGTGTAAGTTCAAACAATGGTGATGTGTTTCTTTGGATGGTGAAATAGGCAAGGAAAAAGCTGGTAGCAATTCTTCAGTCAATGATTGACAGGAGGAGGACAGGACAGGGAGGAAAGGAAGATAAGAAAGAAGATATGTTAGATGTATTACTCAAGGTGAAGGATCAACATGGTAGGCTCTTAGAAGATGAGGAGATTATTGATTTATTAGTCATGTATCTAAATGCGGGGCATGAGTCGTCTGGGCATATGACTATGTGGACTGTTGTTTTTCTATTACAGCATCCTGAAATGTATGCAAAAGCAAAGGTGAGTGCCACCCAAATTACTATCCTGCTGCAATATTTTTCATTACTAAAGCTAATAGAAAAAATGTTCTTTCAGGCTGAACAGGAGGATATCGTCAGAAGGAGGCCAGAGGGACAAAAGAACCTCGTATATTCAGAACTTCGAGAAATGGAATACCTTCATAAGGTGAGATTCCTAACAGTGGCAAACAGAGGATTGAAAGCAATCAATGATATTTTCAGTTAATTTTAGAGGTAGAATGATTTTTCTATTCAGGTTATAAACGAAAGCCTCCGCTTAGTGAGCTTTTCCTCAATGGTTTTCAGAGAAGCTTTAGATGATGTTGAATTGAATGGTAGGTATCTGGTTCCTCGTTTTATAGAATTCTACTGGTTTTCCAACTGTATGCTCTTCATTGTCCCCTTATTAGAATTCATGTTAATGCTAGTTAACTGTTACTTAAGGTTATACAATTCCGAAGGGATGGAGGATACAAATTTGGATGAGAAATGTGCATCTGGATCCTGAAGTTTATCCTCATCCAAAGAAGTTTGATCCAGAAAGATGGGAGGTAAATGTCTCAAATCCTCTGTCTTTGCGTGGTTTTTCGGTTCTCTTTTCATCCTTGTAAACGACTAGATGTTTTCTGAAGTGGGTTCCTTAGAGTTTTCTAATGAGACGATGTTCTCCTTTCAGAATTTTGTTCCCAGGCCAGGGATGTTTATGCCCTTTGGATTGGGAAGCAGATTGTGTCCTGGCAATGAGCTAGCAAAGATGGAGATATGCATTTTCATGCATTGTATGCTGCTTCAATATGAGTAAGTGACAAGTAGATCAAAGGATTGCAGGGGGACCATGGTATAGTTGTTTTGAGTAGGGTTCAAGAAGGGAGAAGCTGTTTCAATTTTTAATCTGCAAGTGTCCCGTGAATGGTTATTGATTGAGGGAATGCAAAATTCTAGCCTTCTCAAAAAGAATTGGACCACCCATTTAAGAGTTTAATACACTTATGCACTTAAACTGTTTTTCTGGAGGAAAAAATAAGGAATGGTAGATAATACTCCTAAAACTATTGAGAAGAGCTCCTAAATTTATCCAGTTGTACCTGCTGACAAAATTAAGGGAAGCCCCTACCATAGGATCTTATGCTATTTTGTTGGTTTCAATTACAAATTAGTTTGTCATTACATCTCTGCTTGTATGAAGAGATGAATGGGCTTCCTGCTTGAATAATGTTATGAGCTCTCATTTCCATCTTTGATTTGTGGCTGTGAGTGCAGAATCGAGCGTTTAACACCAGACTGCAAGGTGAGATATTTGCCTCACCCTCGCCCTGTTGACAATTGTCCTGTTAGAGTCAGAAAGTTAAACCCATCATGACAGTTTTGAATATCAGCTGCTGCTGAAATGGACAGAGATACTCTCCGGCAAAGTTTTGTTAGGCTTAGCCAAATATGTAGAGAATCGAATAAAAGGGTGTGTTCCCACTTGGGCAGTCTCAGGGAGGCATATTCCATTTTGGTGGGCATTAAACTTCCTCTGGTGAAGCAGGAAAGCTTTTATGTAAATGCTGTCTACCTAGTGAGAATCAAAATAGAGCCGTAAGATACTATAGATAGTAATGCCAGCTAAGACTATTTCTATTATAGAAACAAAAATAATAACCTAATAGAAATGCAACGGAGATAAAGCATCTATATTTTATCTTTTGACATAATATACAATGAGCTGAAGGACGATGCACAAGTTGAGAAGTGGTGCAAGAAATTTTGAATGCTGGTAAATATGAGAGTTTGGTTGTAGTTGCATTTTTTTTATATGGAAGTCAGTTGAAAAGAGTTATTAGGTTAAGTATACTTTTTGGATTAAATTGATGTGAAAAAAACGAACTCAATTTAATCCAGAAAAGTATATTTTGATCCTGAATCAATTTTTGTTTCTG
This sequence comes from Sequoia sempervirens, assembly GCA_007258455.2. Taxonomy (NCBI): domain Eukaryota; kingdom Viridiplantae; phylum Streptophyta; class Pinopsida; order Cupressales; family Cupressaceae; genus Sequoia; species Sequoia sempervirens. The sequence continues at coordinate 21,261 of VDFB02334459.1, read as the reverse complement.
GTTTTGATTGTGTTTGTGTTTTTGTCATCAACGTTTCGGATCACATCCCATGATCCATCATCCATTTTCTCTTCCTTGCTCTCTCTCATCCTAATGATGGATCATGGAGTGTGATCCAAACGTTGATGACAAAAACACAAACACAATCAAAGCCAGAAACAAAAATTGATTCATGATTATGGATTGTGGAAACTTGATATCTTTAATACTTTGATCGATATGGACTATGGAAATCTAATGTCTTTGAGTTATTAGGTTGTTAACAAGACAATGGAAAATGACACTGTGAATTGAATTTGTTCTATTATCATCTTAATATCAAATTTTATTCTGACAATATGTATTGTTAATGAATCAACAATATAGTTTTTTTAAATTAAAAGATCTCAATCAAAAGGTTGTAGTTCAATTGGTGAGTGTGGTCCAAATCTTCCAATTGGTGAGTGTGGTGAGTATATTCCTTGATTACACCATCCATCAAGGTCCAAATCTTTGGAGGTACGTTATAAGAGATGACGTTAGATGACTTTGGGGGAATGAATAACCCTTAGTCCTTGACTTTAGGGTTATTCCTTGACTTTAGGGGATTGAATAACCCTCAACCTTGACTTTGGGGGAATGAATAACCCTTAGTCCTTGACTTTAGGGGATTGAATAACCCTCAATCTATGACTTCGGAGGAATGAATACATACTGTCTATGCAGCCAGCAGGATCCACATTTGACTGTATTTATTAATTAATTGAAAATAAGAAGTACCATTTTTTATTTTCAATTAATTAATAAATACAATCAAACGTGCAACCTGTTGACTGCATAGAACCGAATGAATAACCCTCAGTCCTTGACTTTAAGGGAATGAAAAAATACAATTAATAAGACTGGCAGAGAACCTTTATTTCATTAAAGCTGACGGTTTCATGTCTTATGTGATTTTTTAGTATATGCGTAGTACTCACTCAGGCAGCCACAACCTAATAATGGCTGTTTACGTACATTCCCAAGGAAGGGACAGCTGTTGTAGTTTTTACTGTGCCATAGTCCAATGGATTTCATTTTGTAAAACTCTATAATTTAAGAATCTATCCCTGAAAATGTGGATAAGCTATTTTTTAGGAGGTGAAATTTAAGCTGCTAGCTGTGGTGGGGGAATGGGAAAATCACTGTTTTTTGCCAGATGGTAGCATGTAGTTGGTGTCATTTAAAACATTCTACAAACAGTGAATTAACAGTAGACCTGGTGCAGTTCCCTAAAACACAGTAACAGCATAAAAATAGTATTCATAGGGGACCAGATTTCTGCATTTGGCTCCTAAATTTCCTCAATGAGACCTGCTGAAAAAGTTATACAGGTACCCTAAATGAAGCCAATGGTTTAGAAAAAACTGGAACACAAGTAGCTTAGAATGTAAAAAATTATTATTTTAACGAGCGACCCTTTTTGGGTGTGTAGAAGGAGAATTTTCAGACTCAAATAATCTGTTTTTTTTGTTGAATCCAGCTTAGAAAGTGTAGGGAAAAGTGAATGATATGTCTTGGTTTTTCAGCTTGACTCGCTTTTTCAAGTGTGTTAGTGGGAAATTTCTGTTGTAAATCTCTTGCAAGCAGGGCTTAATGTCACAGTTCAAACAAATGCTTTATGATGGTTATTCATTGAAAAGTGTCACTAAAGTATTAAGACATATCTTAGTGTAAATAAAATTATATAGAGATTAAATATCTATATTATCATAATTTTATATTAGCAATCATACCAGTGTGCAATGGGTATGCCGAAGAGGTTTGGAAGGTCAATCAAGATAAATTTTGGTCTATTTTTTTGCATACATTTGTGCAATACATGAGGTCAATTGGTAGGCCATTTAGAAAATGATGTTGTTTGTGCAACAAATGTGTCAACATGGAGAGAAGGAGAGGGAGAGATAAAGAGAGAGGAGAGAGGGATAGATAGAGATGGAAGAGACAAATATATAGAGAGGGAGACAGAGGAAGCCATAGAAAGATAAAGATAGAGATAGGAAGTGATATAGAGAGAGGTAGAGAGATGGTGAGATATAAGGGTAGAGAGAGATGAAGAGATAATGAGATAGAGATAGAGATGTAAATAGATATATATAGAGAGAGGGGGTCTAGGAAGAAAGAGATGGAGATAGAGAGGGAGAGGAAGACATGCCTAGAGATAGAAGGAGAGAGAGGAAGATAGAGGTAGATATATATATATATAGAGAGAGAGAGAGAGAGAGATCTTTATGTTTGTCTCCTCTATCTCTATCTTTCTCATTCTCTCTCAATCTATCTTCCTCTCTCTCCCCTATTTCTCTCTATACTTGACTTCCCTTCTCTCATCCTCTCTCTCTCCCTCTCCCCCACTCTATATTTCTATCCCTATTTATCTCCCCCTCTCCCTCTTTATATCTTAATCTGTCTACCTCTATTTGTATATATCTTTGTCTCCTATTTCTCTTTATCTCTATATCTCCCTCTCTCTATGTGACTATCTATCTATGTCTCTCCTCTTTTATATTTTCACATCTCTTTCTCTCTTTATTTATCTCTCTTAGTATCTCTATCTCTTTCTCCCTCTTTATTCCTCTAAATTTCTACCTCTATCTTTGTATCTCTATATCTCTTTGTCCCCCTCTCTATTTCTCTCCCTCCTATCTCTATATCTCTCCCTCTTTATTCCTCTATATTTCTAGCTCTATCTTTGTATCTTTATATCTCTTTGTCCCTCGCTCTATTTCTCAATTTCTCTCTCTCCTCTCTTTTTATATCTCCCTCACACTCTATCTATCCCTTCTCTCTTTGGATTGCAATGCGTATGCCAAAGATGTGTGGAAGGTCAATTAGGGAAAAATTGGTCTATTTTTGCATACATGTGTGTAGTACATGAGGTCAATTTGTAGGGCATTTATCAAATGATGTTTTTCAACAAAGGTCTCAATGAAGAAGTGATAACTTTAATTCAAGTATGCACCCACTTATAGGGATCCAAACATGACTAAAACAAAACCTCTTAGAGGGAGGGAGAGGCAGAGTGTGATAGAAAGAGGGAGGGATAGAGGAGGGAAGAGCTAGAGAGAGAGAGGTAAGGAGATAGAGATGGAGAGGAAGATGGAATGGAGGAGAGGGATATGGAGAGGAAAGGGAGGGATAAAGAGAGAGGAGAGAGGGATGATAGATACCTCTCTATCTCTCTATTTCTCTTTCTCTATCTCCCTCTATCTCTATCTTTGTTTTCTTTCTTCTCTTTTTTGTATCTCCCTCTTCCTCTCTCTATCCCTCCATTTTTATCTTTGTTTCTCTCTCTAACTCTATCTCTCTTTATCTATATGCATGCTTTTCTCCTCATTTGTCTCATTTGCTCCCCCTCTCTTTCTCTCTCTTCCTATCTCTTTTTTTCTCCCTTTGCTTCTCTATATCTTATCTTTATTTTCATGCCAATTGACGTTCCCTTTGTGTGTGGTCCAAGTTTCAATGGAGGATTGTAGTTTGGATTGGGTTGATAGATCTGAGGAGACAAACATCTACAACCTTGAAGTTGCAAAATTATTGATGGTCTATTAATTTGATTGGTGATAGATTTGACAAAAGGTAAAGCCCAAGGCTTTATGAGCAAAAAACCATGAGGCAAGGCTATGGTACAAACATCGCAAGAAATGATGCAATAGATGGGCTCTCGTAGGAAACCCAAGGATTAAGAAACAACAAGATTGTATTAATGATTATATTAGTATGTATTTATTATTTAGTATATTTATATTGTATTATATAGTATATAATAATATTCATATATTCATATTAGATTGTTTATTATACTTATAGTTATACTATATAATATTACATGGTATATTATATATTACACTATATAATATATAAATAGATAATATAATATAATATATATTATCTATTTATATATTATATAGTGTAATATATAATATATAATATAATATAAATATACATATAATAAAAATAATAATATTATAAATATAAATATAATAAATGTTCTATAAATAATATAATACAAATAAAAAATATAATAAACAATATAGTATAAATATATAAATAATGCAATATAGTGTAATATAAATATATATATAAATAATATAACTACACGTGCATTATTTAAAATATAATATAATATTATTTAATTATAGTGTTTATTTATTATTATATATTATATATGAATTTTATATAATATAAATTTTTAAATGTATTTTAAAAGAATAACAATTAAATATGCTAAATATTTAAAACATATTTATTATTTAATTATATATAAAATTTAAATTATATTTTTATTATTACTCTATATTATATTCTATATTATAAACTATTAAATATAAAACATAATTAATTACTATATAATTTGTTAATATAATATTATTTAAATTAATTTATTAAGAAATTAGAAAAAAAACACCCTCCAATAAAACAAGGGAAAAAATAAAACCCTGTCGGAAATAATGTACATGGAAAACGGCCACAGGCAAAAAATGGTGTGAAGTACTAACAAACCATATTTCTTTAACCATCTTGCATTGTTTATTCTCAACTTTCAACCGTTGATTTTACAAATCAGTTGGGCTATTTTCAAATAAGGATACGCCTTCGGCGTAATAAATTCTAATGGTTTGTTCAAAATATTTTTCTTTCGTGTGCTTTACTCTCTTTAAAACTTTGATTGTATTTTATTGTAAAAATGCGTAAAATTAAGCATGTTCGCAAGTCATTTTGGAAGGCAAAGCAAGGGATTTTGCATTTGTATGGTTTAACATCAAAACAACCTTGACTGAAGATTTGAAGACTTAGAAGCATAAGTTTTACTAGGGTTTCTTCTTTCCTGCTTCACCTATGACCATCTCGAGCTACACCTATTCAAGTAAAGGGAAAGATTAACGTGCCAATGACTTGATTACATGGAAGTGTCTTATTGCCCTACCCCTATTTATTATGCATCTCTAATTATATTATATACTTTTATCAAGATTCAACTATGTAGGACTCATATTTCATGAACAATTGATCACACAAACCTATTTCTCATGATAATGAATGGTCCACTTAGCACTCATTACATCTAGGTGATGTTGGTAAGGGTGAAGCATTGGGACTTCCTAGGAGGTCACCTATCCTAGAACTTCTCCAACTCAAGTAGGCTTAACTAAGGAGTTTCCCCCAAATTAAGTCCACCTAGCTTGCTACCACATTTGTAATAAGTGGCACTAATCTTAGGGAACTCCATGGTTAAGCACATTGGAGTTGAAGTCATACTACAATAGTTGACTTGATGGTAAGTCTCGATGCCTCATTAAGTGGGTTTGATCTTTGAAGGATTCACAAATGAGGTAGCAAGCTAAGTGAGAAACTCCATGGTTAAGCATGCTTAAGTCAAAGAAGTACTAGAATGGGTGTCTTTCCAAGTAGTCCTAGTGCTCCACCCTTGTGAGCATCATTTGGATGTAATGAGTGCTAAGTGGACCATTCATGATCCTGAGAGATGAGTCCACATGAACCATTATTCATGAAATATACATCAATGAATTTGACTCAAAACTACATAGTTGAGTGTCAATAAAATCATATAATATAATTAGACATGCAAAATAAATGGAGGTAGGGAAAAGATACACCTACATCCAATCAAGTCATTAGCACATTAACCATCCCCTTTACTTGACCATATTTCATGAATAGTGATTCACACAAACTCATCTCTCATGATCATGAATTATTCACTTAGCACTCATTGGATCTAAATGATGCTTGTAGGGGAAAAACATTAAGAATTTTTGGGAGTCACCTATCCTAGTACTACTCTAACTCAAGCATGCTTAATCATGGATTTCCCACCAAGTTCAAGCCCACTTAGGTTGCTACCCCATTAGAAAATCCCCTAAGATCAAGCTCACTTAGATTGCTACCCATTTGATCAAACTCACTTAGACTACTACCCCATTGGTCTTGGGGGGAACTCCATGGTGAAGTGTGCTCAAATAGAAGTATTATGATGGATGACCTCATACAAAGTATTGATTCTTCACTCTTGTGAAAATCACCTAGATGCAATGAGTGCTAAGTGGATCATTCATGATCATAAAATATGGGGCAATGATTTTGACTCAGATTATGTAGTTGAATCCTAATTATAAACACCTAAGTTTTTCCTAGTGCACCCCATCTAATTAAATTTATAATTTAAAGTGATTTTCTCTCTCACAAATGATTAAATAAATTTATTATTCGTCTTATTTTTATTGGTGTGTAGCCTAATCATGCTCTGCGTTAATATTTTAGCCACTTTTCCAACTGCAGTTTCTCCCCAAAATAATTAATAGGGGACTGTAGGGGGTGAAGCCCCTTTTTTGGGGTCTAGGAGGACCATCCCCTCGACGGGGCTTGGGGGAAAATCCTATAGTGGGGTTTTGGGGACTACTGGGGGTAGTGCCCCTGAAGCAAAAATTCTCTAAATTTTATTAAAGAAACTTGTAAGTAAATTCCTTTGTAATTCAATTTTGTAACCGCCCACAGTTGATAGTTTCTTTGTTGTGAATTTGAGATGCCAAGAGGCATGGGTGTGAGAAGTTTGAAGAGCATGCAATAGTGTGTAGATGAAGGTGAATAGTTATAGTTTTGTGAAGAACATGCAACCGCATGTGGAAATTTTAGGCAAAGTTTTGTGGTTCCAATTTTTGCATTGTGGTTAGAGAACACAACTGTAGAAATTTGTTGTGAATTGAATAAAAATTCTAACTCTATTTTGCTAGATATTTTTTAATAAAAAGGATAGTTGTTTGTGGACGTAGCCCAAAGGGTGAACCATGTTAAAAAATATTTTTTGTCTTTGTGATTTCACTCTATTCTGTCATTTTATTTTGTATCTACATTATTTAATTTACTTCTTAATTGATCCAATCCTACTTGAGATCCCAACAATATTCCACCTCGAATAGTTAAAATAATTAATTTTTTTATTATTTAATTGAGATTACATTCTCTCCACCAAATTCCAAAAATAAGTCCCTAAATATACTTGTCCCTCACATTTATATGGCTGCAACAACTTACCATTTTTAGTAAATTCAATACTAGTTCTTCATTTCTAAACAAACCCCATCATGACCCTTTATCCTCTCCTCAATCCTAAGAAAGTCTTCACATTCATTCTCTATTGTTGATCTTTTCATTACATCTCCACAATCCATTTTATTGGAGTAAATAAGTAATCACCTAATAATTGATTAATCATTGATTAATTATTAGGCCCATTTTACCTTAATTACTTAAACTAAACTTAGGAGTGTTTTTTTATTATTAGATTGAATCATTTATAGGTCAAGTTGTCTCATTGCATATGATTAAAACATTTGCCACAATCTAATCAAATCCTCATCTAGATTTTTTCTTTTGCTTTTATAAGCATTCATTTGTACTTTGTAATCATTCCATTACAATTTAGATTAATTCATTGCATATACTGTTTCTTTTTGGACCAATCATTCTCTCTTGGTTGCATAGCAAATAAGTTGCTTTGATCTCTTCTTTGTGATAGGCATTTTGGTTGCAGGTGATTTCTAGGAGCTGTGGAGTTCACTATCAACTCCAACATGGTATCAAAACACTAGTGGAAGGAGGATAGAAGAAGGACTCAATGTGACCCCCCAAGGAATTCTTCTACCACACAAGTACAATAGATGTCCCCCTAGTAGGAGAGACAAAATGAGGATATAGATCCCCCCATAAAGAAATAGGTCTAATACCATTTTAGAGTTGATTATTGAACTCCACAACTCCACCCACATCACCTGCAAGTAGCAACTTTTGACTGGCCATCCATAGAAACCCTGGACCATCACTTTTTTAAATCTAATGGTGCTTCCTCAAACTAGTGACAACATCCTAAGAGGAATATTTTGTATTTTCCATTGCCATAAAAAAAAATTGATGTAAATTTTTAGACTAGGGAATATTATATCCAAACTAGAATATGTTGGCGATGTGAGGAAAACATTCTATTGAGGAGAGAAATATACCAACAATTGTGTTGTTTTTTCGATGACAAATGATATTTCGTAAATATTCTTGTTGATGCCATGTTGACATCACCGTGATTTCAGTCATATGATTAGACCATTGCCCCCATCCTAGCCCTCATTTTTCCTAAAGGAGCAATTTTTATTTTTATTATAACTTAGGAATACGGTGTCGAAATCGAGAAAAAGAGATATCATTGGAAATATGGTTCCATGTAATTTATAGTTGTGTAGGTATCATCATCAAGTTATTTTGATGGTACATTTTATTGTTAGTCAAAGTCAAATTATCATTTTCTACTTTAGAGGTTATAAAATTTCATTTGTATCTTCTATTTTCATGATTTCTTGTGGCATTGGAAAGGTATTTTAGAGCTCTTTAGGTCCATTTGTGCACTTTTTCCAAAATCTTCCTTAGGTAAATATTATTTAGTTTTTTGTGATTTCACATTTCTATCAATTACTTAGATGTCTTGGCACTTGGAAATGATCTATTTGTGTGAGATGACTTTATTTGATCTAATTTACATGCAATGAGGTTTTTTATCTCTAATTTTTTTTTTTGATAATAAAGAGGGGTAAAAACTTTATTGAAACTCAGAAAAGAAGATTACAAGAAAATCTCAGAACAATAGCTCCAATAGAAAAGCACAAGAATAACAGAAGAACAAGAGCACCAGTCAAACAACTCCACAACCATCCATATCCTCGGTCAAGATCCTCCTCAAATCTAGACAAAAATCCTGGGGAAGATGTCTCCATTCCTCAACCCTCCAAACATCAACATGATCTGAAGCCCACTTCGCCAAACAATCAACAGCCCTATTCCACTCACGTGGAATGTGGACAAAGGACACTATCTCCATCCTAGAACTGATTTGCAAAATTTGTTGAACAACCAGAGCCAACTACCAATTAACATCCTTCACCTTACATTCAATCAACAAATTCACAATAACCTGAGAGTCGGATTCACAAATAACCTTACGCCAACCTAGAGCATAAGCACGCTCCAGAGCATAGACAATCGCTAATCCCTCCATAAAATTATTAGCCTGCCAACCTTTATAAATAGAAAAGAAGAACACAACTTCATGTAAACAATCTCTACCCACGCCGCCAATCCCAGTTGGCCCAGGATTACCTCAGGAAGAGCCATTTGTGTTAATCTTTAAGATATCCTTAGGAGGAGGCAACCATCTACCCATCCTTTGAACTTTATTTTTCGCATTTCTACCCCTTCTGACACAAGCAGAGGTAGGAGACAAACCTTGAAAACCCATTCTATTAGTAATTTTAGCATCCCCTCTATCAAGTGGGAACATCACCTCACATTTAGCTTCCACAATCTCCTGGATCATTCCCAAAATTCTATGCCAAACTTGTTGGATTCCTAACCTTTCCCCACAGAAAATCCTACGATTCCATTCTAGCCAAATCTTCCAAAGAATAAAGGTAGGTCCAATGCACCAAACAATCTAAAGAAAAGGAGTCAAAGTAGGGGGCTTACCCAAACTTCTCCAGAATTCCACCAGGGATGAAGCATGAACACAAGGGTGTTTCCAAACACCCCACCAAAGCTGCCAGAGTTGCAAGGAGAAAGTACATCTGAAGAACAAATGTGAAGAGTCCTCCTCACCAGCAACACACAAAACACATAAGGAAGGTCCATGAAAACCACGCTTTTGAATATTGTCCCAAGTCAAACACGTATTCCAGGCCAAAGTCCACACAAAGCAGTTACATTTTGGCCAAGAGAACTTATTCCACACATACTTCCACCAATGGACCTATTCTCCATTCAACCTATGGGCCATCAATTCTTGATATCCACTAGCCACAAAAAAAATGCCTTTAGGATTTGGGCGCCAAGCAAGAACATCCTTGTCCTTGAGGGAACTACAGTGTCTAATTGATAAAATACTATGAATCTCCACACAATCTTCCTCCAAACCTGCCACCGGCCACTTACGCGGGGACTTCCAGCTAGCAACCTCCAGCTAACCACAAGGGTGAAAAGATTTAAAATCACTCACCCTTGACCAACCAGCCTCAAGGAAGCGCTGGTAGAGAGCCAATAAATTAGGAAACTGAGAGATAATGGGAGGAAAACCATCCCAAGAGTCTGACCAAAAGAGAGCATATGTTCCCTTCTTACATATCCAAAATAATCCCTCCTTAATCAAAGAAGCCCCTTTCTTGAGAGTCCCCCAAATCACTGATCCACTTCCCACTAGAGGATAACGAGGAACCTCCTCCTTTGGGATCCCAAGAAGATACTTATGAAGTATAATTCTAGCACATAGCTGATCTTGCTCCACACACCATCTCCAATAAAGTTTTGCAGCCAAAGCCATCCTAGATAAAGTCGTTTGCCTCAAACCCAGACCAACCAACTGTTTTGGAGAGCACACAATATCCCATCTAACAAGGCTCCATTTAGAAGAAGACAAGTTTCTGGCCCATAAACATTGCCTTTCCAAGGAATCCAATTCCTTAACAAATCCCATCAGAGCCACATGAAGCATACATCTATACAAGGGAAGAGCCTGAACCACATATTTAAGCAACTAAACACGCCCAACAAAGGAAAGCCATCTATGAGTCCAGTGATTAACCTTCGCTCGAAATTTGTCTAGAATATACTGCCAAGAATCTCTAGGGAGCTTACCAGAAGAGATTGGAATACCCAGATAAGCCAAAGGAAGAGATCCTATCTGAAACCTCATAATAAAAGAAATTATCTGTTGAATAGGTCTAGGTGTATTAAAAAAGAAGATGGAGGACTTATCTTCATTAATTAATTGACCGAAAGCAGTGAGATAAACATCCAAATCCTTACGCAGATTAGTAGCCTCCCTGATTGTGGCCACACCCATCAGGGCAATATCATCCACAAATTGTAGGTGTGACTGAGGAGGCAGCTCATTGCCCCACCTCCACCCCTGGATAACCCCTGACTCAGCGTTACTTTTCAATAATCTCCCCAGTCCTTCAGCAATAAGAAGAAAGAGATAAGGGAAAGAGGGTCCCCTTGCCGAAGACCATGAGAAGCTCCAAAAAGCTCTGTGTGCTCCCCATTGATTAAAACAGGGAAGGAGGTAGAAGTTACACAACACATAACCCACTAAATCTAGTCCTCAGCAAATCCAAAGGCTCCAAGAATATTCTGAAGAAAGGACCACTGAACTCTATCATAAGCCTTAGCCATATCAAGCTTGATAAACATTTCCTTAGCTTTTGACGTAGCCATAGAGTGGATAGTCTCCGTAGCAATAACAACTCCATCCAAAATTTTCTGATCAGCCACAAAGCTACCCTGTTCCTCAGAGATAATCCATTTAAGCCATTTCTTCAACCTTTCAGCAATCACCTTAGAGATAATCTTATAAATCACATTACAAAGGGCAATGGGACGAAATTGGCTTAACCGATCTGCCCCGTCACGTTTTGGGATAAGGGAAAGAAAAGTGTAGTTCAATGCATGAAGCATCTGTTTATTCCTCTTAGATACCTGAACCACCTCTAATAAATCAACCTTAATAATATCCCAAAATTCTTGAAAGAATTCAATTGGAAACCCATCAGGACCCGGAGCTTTCCCTTTCTTCATATGGAAAACAATCTCCTCCAACTCCTCTAGAGAAATAAAACACATAAGATTATCATTCATTTCTCTAGTAACAAGTTGGTGGATGCAAGAAAGAACCTGAACTTCCTCAGTAGAACCCTCCTAAGTGTCCTCCCTAAAAAGAGAAGTAAAATACTGCATTGCCTCTCTAGATATCTCCTGTAAGGAGGAAAGTTGTTCTCCCCTATCATTCACAAGCACTAGAATAGAATTACCATGCCTCCTCGCCTTCACCGAATTGAAGAAGAAGGTGGTATTTTTATCCCCCTCTTGAAGCCACTCCACACGAGCTTTTTGTTTCCAGTAAATTTCCTCATGCATTTCACATTCTTCTAGGATTTTTAAGGCCATAGCCTCTTCCTAAAGCAAGGCTTCTGACAAACCATTCTCCCCGATTTCCTTGGTTATATTATCTAACTTAGATTGAGCAATAGCTTTGTCATGAAAAATGTTCCCAAAACATTGGTGATTCCAATACTTAAGCTGGTATTTAACATATTGTAATAGCTTGGAAAAAGTATACATAGTTGTGCCATAGGCAGGCCTACCAATCCTCCACCAGTGAGCAACATAGTCCTGTAAAGAGGGATCACGCAACCACATAAGTTGGAATTTGAAAGAAGGAGATCAGACCACCCAAGCAGAGGACACCACTAACTTAATAGGCCAGTGATTTGAACCCCGCCAATCCAGAATCTCCAAACAAGTAGACCAACCACCACCAACCCAAAAACAAGAAACCAAAAAGTGATCAAGTCTTTCCGCGATGCACTTCTCCCTGATTCTCTAGTTGTTCTAGGTAAACTATCCATTTCCAGGCTTGATATCCACCAGGTTCAAAGCCGATATGTTATCACAAAGCAAGAAAGCAGAAGGTTCCAATCTTGCTATACCACCTTGTTTCTCAACCAACTCAGTAATGGCATTGAAATCTCCAGCCATAATCCAAGGGTAATAAGGCACCATACTTCGGATAAACCTTAAATGGGACCATAAATAATGCTTACCCAAAAATTCAGGAGCATAAATGTTGGAGAGGAGGATAGTTTCCCTAGTTTCAATACATGTAGCGATCAAAGACATGGAGGATTTAGAAGACATCCACCATAGAGGGCGAATCCTCAAAGGATTCTAGAGGCAAGCCACACCCCCAGCAGTACCATGAGCACCAATACACTGGAAATCACCTCTACTCCACAACTTAGATGATAAAATAGTTATGCTTTCAACAGATAACTTTGTCTCTTGTAAAAAAAGAAAATCATGAGAGTGAATTCGCACCAAGTCTCGAACAACTTTTTGTCTAGGGCCACTGTTCAAGCCCCGTACATTCCAAGAGAGAATGATCATTTTGGAGGATTAGAAAAGTGGGAGTCAAGAGTTTTGACAGAACCTGACTCCACTAAAGTCTCCCCCATCAGCTTGATTTTCTCAAAATCTTTCTTTCTTCTAGTCTTGGAAGGCTTCTCAATAGTCCCTTTCTTCAAGTCTTTCTGAAGAATACCCAATGCAGGAGAAGCCTTGCTTCCTTTTGCTGCATCAGGAACTATTTTCAAAGGACTAGTTGTTTCTCCCACCATCAATGGTGCAATAACCATAGACTCAGGTTCCCTAGAAGTCCCCAAACTCTTATCTGTGTCCATTTGCAAGGCCCTCTCTATCTATGGAATTTGAATGTCCTCTATGACAATGTCTTCCTGAACCTCTTCCATAACACTCTGGTCCATTCCCAACATACCAGGGTTCACCTCCTGTAGACTGAGATCATCTAGAACCTCAAACCAGTTAAAGGTATCTCCCTCTTGTCTTTCCTCAAATGTTCTCTTCTGACCCCGATTCTTATTGCGAACTTTTGCTGGAATAAAACCCTCACCACCTGCAACCTCACTAGACATATGTGCTTTTCCTTTGTCACCCCTTAGAGGGTTACGAGGGGGTTGAGATGATTGAGTCTCTAGTGGCTTAGATCTTGGGAATCTTCTTTGAAGATGGCCATATTCATGGCAAAGACGACAACGAAATGGCAGTGTTTCATAGTCTAACTGTTGAACCCAAGAATATGAACCCGCCCGAATTTCTAAGGAATCAAGAAGAGGGTTACTTAAATCTAATTCAACACAAATGCGAGCGAAATTCATTACCTTTCTTTCCCTCATTTGTTGAGAGGCGCCCACAGGTTTACCCAATAGCGCAACCACATTGTGCAAGATATCATTATGCCAGCACTCAATGGGAAATCTGGGGAGATGCACCCAAACAGGAACACGATTTGGTAGTTCCCCTGAAGGATTGAAACCTGCATGCCAAGGTTTCATAAAAAGACCAACCTAATTGTGGAAGTAAGGTCCACCCTCAAAAACTTTGTTATGATCTACCATGCAATTGAAAACCACCATGAAGTAGTTGTTTGCCAACAACATAATGTCCATTTCCCCCTCAGGAGACCAATTCTGCTATGACCATGACTCCAAAAATTGAAGTGAAACCCTCATTCCCATGAATTTGCAAAGAAAGGCATGCTTCGAAAAATATTCAATGTCCTCAGCAATGGATTCTGGCTGAATCACCAAAACGGGTCTCTCCTTAGAGCGTTCCAGGAAACCGTTCACCTTCGGAATTCGAGATCCTCCTGTAGGCACAAAACCTCCATCTCTAGCATCATTGGCAAATAAACTATTATCAAACATTCTTTTCTTTTGGTTTGGGGAAGAAACCCCAATAGCAGCACGAAAGTTCAAAGGGGATTTTTCCCAAGAAGTCTCGCCTGGAGCCATAACCATAGGCGAAATAACACTTTGTAGAAACCAAAGAAGAAGAAAACCAACAAAAGAAAAGTTGAAACTACAAACACTACGAGACAGAAAGCCAGCCCCAACCCTGTCCAACAGCCACAAACCACAACCCGAGCACCTGACAAAGCCCAACCCCACACCCAGCTCGAAAACAAGAAGAAAATAAGCCCAAGAACAGGCGCATGCAAGAATGAAAGGCCCCTCATGTAGGCCACAACCTGCACAGACCAACGCTCTCCATCACCCTCCCCTTATCTCTGATTTTTTTATTTGAGGAAGTATCATGGGTTTTTTTGTTCACCCTTCTATGGTCATCTTGGTAAAGGATAACTATGGATCTTGGTGAAACAAGATCTTTACACATATTAGGTGGCTTGATCTTTTTCCTTATTTATATGGACTCATACCAACACTAGACACACCAGGGATTAGATCAATGTGGGGTATTATCAATGATCATGTTGTAGGAGTTATTTGTTTTAGTGTTTATCATGATATTATATGTGTTGTATCAGATATTGATTATCCCCATACACTTTGGACTCAAATTTGGGAGATCCATCGAGACCCTCATATCTCCCCATTCATAGAGGATCTTGTTGTAGATTGCCTCATTCCTCTTATAGATGCAAATTGTATACCCTTTGATGATGACACTTTATAGTAGCTTGAGTATACATTGATCTTGGATGTTTTGATGGTTCAGAGACTTGTCTTCATATTCCCACTATTCAGATCGATTCTCAACCTCCATCTTATATTATTCCTAATCATCTTGGCATCACCACATCCTTGGCCCCTACTAGTTCAGTGTAGTAGGACATTCATCTTCTTCTAGGCATAGCTATTTGGGATTCATATCTTGTAGACATATCATACTTGTTTGTAGAGTCTCAAATTATAAATTTGGAGGATTACTTTAAGGAAATTCATCTCCTCTTTGTTGACAACCACATCATCAATGTGGGCCCATCATCTTCATCGTCTTTGGAGCTTTTTCTACATCAGTATTCAGAGGATCTTGGATTGAATTCATATCATTCCAACATATGGACATTTGAGCAATTTTCAGAGGCACACATTATTTGGATTTGGATTCCCTTTTCTTCCATATTTTGAGTTCGACTTCTCCAATCACTAGTGGATCTATTTCTTCCTAAAGGTAGAATTTTTTTTTGAGGGAAATGGATCATTTTGTCTTCAAACGTTCATCATTGGCACATAAGCTACTTATTTATGGGGGATTCATATCCTCATTTTCTCTCTCCTACTGGGGGACATCTATTGTACTTGCATGATAGAAGTATTTCTTGGGGGGTCACATTGAATCCTCATTTTATCCTTCTTTCGTGCTGATGCAAGTTGAGTCCATAAAAAGCTCAAAAAGTGGAAGTGTTTTTGTTGTCTTTTAGAATTTGTCACACTTGGGCTGAAAATTTGAAACACTTACACAATGAATCTTAAAAGAAGTCAATAATATGAAATTTAGTATTTTGAATCTAGTTTCCAAATATGTAATATATTCTAATACCTAGATGATAGAAATTAAATTTTAATGGAATGTATAAAAACCACTTTTAAAAAGTTTTTTTTTTTTACCATACCATGCAGGTGTACGAACACAACTTTTTGACCTAAATAGAAGTATTTTTCTAATTCCTTTTGGGGAAAGATATGTAACAACATGAAGATTGATGAGGATATATATATTTTTTAAAATATTTTTTTATTGAATTTTTGTTGGCCTTAATTGTTGTTTTTAAAAATCAACATGTACAAACAACATAATTGGACCTAAACTAAACATTTTTTTATTTATTTTCACTGTGTAGAATTTTTTTTCTTTTTGATAGATAAATAGTTGTTGAGAGGCAACACCCAATATAATGATAAAAAATAAGAAATAACGCATTGGACCCACAAATGGGGAGCACCAAAAGGAGATAGAGAAACAAGAAAACATAGAGCACTCTCAGAATCCCAAAAGCTAACACACAACAAAAATACAAGGCACTGAAAACCAAGCATCATCCAATCAAAGCATTCACCAAACCAACACCTAGAGAGGTCAGATCACAAGGTCTTCTTGCACTTCCCCTTCCTCATACTCCAAGTGAGGAGGGTGGTGTCTATTGTACATTGTGTTCCATCATCCACAACATCTTTTCCTTCGATGCAAAGCTTCTCAGCCTCAAATTTGCACCCCTTTTTCCTTTTAGGGATGTTGGGTTTGGATACGGCACTCATAGTTTAGGCAAGGGAGAAAACTTTAGCAGGAACAACCAAATCGTCGAGATCCAAGAAATCAGAGTATTCCTCATCCAAATCATCCATAAAAGGATAAGAACCATTAGAATCCAAGCTAGTGCCAGCACCCTCAGGAGGAGGGTGGGGGTTCCCACAAGGTTGAGAGGTAGGAGCCTTGCATAGAGAACCGATGGGCAAAGAGGAATGCAGATCCAACCCAACAGAGGCTACAGTTGGAGCTACAAGGGGAGGCACGTGATCCTCATGGGCAGCCATAAACTTCCCATGATTGTGCCAAATGAACTCCACATTAGGAAAGCCTAACTTTTGACCCATTACTCTGAAATTTTGAGCAGTGGTGGACCTAGGAGCACAATATCCATCAATTTTATGCCCCAACATGTTGCAATGAAAGAACTTGAAGGGGAGGCATTCGTAGTTGAGGAATTGGGTCTAGGTGTTGTGGGTTGAGTGGATCAAAACTGAGTGGTGCACTGGCTTGGAAATATCAATGATGGCACAAACCCTAGTGAATTATTTGTTGTGGGGGACTCTTGGATCCAGTTTCACAAAGGAACCAACCTGTTCAACCATGTCTTTAATTAACTCATGTACCCGCATAATCAGTAGAAGATTATACAATCTGATCCAAATGGGAACTGTCATGAACTTAGCTAAGGCGGGATCAAAAAAAGGAGACCAATCTAGGTAAAAGAGACTGGACTGGCCAAAAAACCACGAGCCCTTCTACTTGACAAAGGAATAATCCTCCACATAAATGAAGAAGAGAATCTTTTTTTTTTAAATCAAGGGTTTTGATGTCCGACAGGGAGATGTTATTCCAAGTTCAACTTTCATCCACTCAACAAATTGATCAACTGGGGGTCTCTTGCTCAAACAATGAACAATAAGGGATCTATTCCCAATATCATCCACCAGTGCATCCAAACATGCATCTAAAATATGGAAATTGATAGGGGAGTCTATTATTTTTAGGATCAAAAATTAAATAAGAAGATTTAAAATAATTTCAAACAATTAGACACAACATATACCTTGGGAAAACCCTCCAACTTGAGGGAGAAAAACCCAACAACAATATATCTCTTATATATTGAATAATAACTAGAAATTCACTTTACAATAAGGCCAACCACAAGGCTAAATTCTCAACACCACACTTGATGCAAATTCAAGATAAATAATATTGAACTCCTTGTAAGATAATATCAATCTTCTTGAAGAATGACTTGATCTGCTATATTGAACTTTGTTGTAGGTGATTCACACTTTCTTGAATGAATAGAATGAATGATCATGAAGGTAATTGACACTTCCTATATATACAAATCAGTGTGGTCATCTCCAACCCATGCATCCCTTCAAAGATGAAAAGTCGGCCTTAATGAATGGTTGTGTCTCACATGAAAGGTGGTGAATATCAAGATGAAGTTGGCCACATTAACAAAAGATTATGTAATATTTATGTGAAGCGCCTCTTCACAAAAGATGTCTCCAATAAATAAATAGTTGTAAGCTATATTTAATTTATTGCTTTATGAAAATCACGGCTAGAAGTAAGAGGCCTGACACTATACATCAACATAGTCCGTCAGATAGACATTTGAATCCTCCAAAGAATAGACTTGCATAGGATCAAGCACAAGAGCGGCCCCATTAGGAAAAAATGGTGGCGACAAGGGAGGGTCCAAGATCACCTACGATTTGCAAAATTTAGAGCACTCATGGAAGGGGTTTTCCTATTACGACATCTAGGGATAATGAGTTAGGTCATGGGAGAGGGAGTAGAGGCCATCAAAGAGGTAGGAGGAAGCCCAAACAAAGCCCAAGGTTGGACCTACTGGGCCTTAGTCTTGCTTGTGCCCTTAGAATCACCCTTCTTGGTGATCTTCACACCACCAACCATGCCCCTGTGTTGACCCGATCGTTCCTCCATAAGAAATTTTTCACACTGCAAACTTTTTTTCTTCATTATGTAGAAAATTGTCTAAAGATTGATGTCGTATAATTTTTTTTGCAAAAAAATAAACAAAAAAAAGTTATTAAAAAATAAAAAATAGCCTGATATTTCAAGTTTATGGACCCGTTTGCTTATAAATTAATTTAAAGAAACATGAATCCAACTACAAAAATGCTATGATTAAAACCAGATAATCACTGACTATACTAGCTTTAATTATAGATTTATCCCAAAAAATGTTCAGTTACATTAGCTAAAGTTGGCATTTCTTCCTAACTGTGTTAGTTTTATTTAAAAATGTGCTATAATTCTGAAGATGAAATAGAATTTTTGTGAATGGCACCATTTTAAAAAATCATTTTTGGAAATCTTTTGTTCAAGATTCATTCTAAAATTTTAGTTTCTGGACTTTGAAAGAATGGTATCCATTCTGAAAATCTTTACCTTGAAAATTTTTCAAACGGTTGTTCATTTTTAGAAATATACCACCTACATTTTAAATAGGCAAATCGCTTCAGCTCAAGTTATCCTCTAAATGGGTACCTATTTTGTTTTGAATTTTTTGTCGGGGAACTTCCCTCTCTGGACAACAAACTTCGGTACCACCTTTCTTAGTAAAATGGCCTATTTTTTTTCTCTCTCTGCTGGATATAGAGTTCCCAGCTGGGAGTTTTCTCCTTTTCTCTAGTTATGAGAGATTTCATTTTTTTGTACATGGATACCTCATCAGGCCTTGTAGTTGAGACCCATCCATGCATCCAACATTACATTCTTCATTAAGGATTTTGCTTCTCTATAAGTTGATCTTAAAGAGGGTGTTGGAGTAAATAGGAAATCACCTAATAAGTAATTAATTATTAGGCCCCTTTTAGTTTAACTACTTAAGGTAAACTTAAGAGTGTTTCTTTATTATTAGATTGGGCTATTTATAGGTCAATTTTTCTCATTGCATATGATTAGAACACATGTCATAATCTAATCAAATCCTCATCAGGGTTTTTTCTACTTTATAAGTATTCATTTGTACTTTTGTAATCATTCCATGACAATTTAGATTAATTCATTGCATATACAATTGATTTTTTGGATCAATCATTCTCTCTTGATTGTATAACAAATCAATTGATTTGATCTCTCGTTTGTGATAGGATAATTGCTTGCAGGTGACTTTAGGGAGCTATAGGGTTCAACTCATCATCTCTAACACATTTTCCCTCTAAAAAATATATAAATAGACACATTATATTATACATTTCATCCATCCACTTTATGCTAACTATATAATATCAAAATAGGTAGCTTTTGTGCAAAGAGCATCCACATCCCAAATCACTTGTAGCATACCACACTTGCAATGGAGTTTGATGATTAAATTTTCTTTATTTTCTTTGTTTGAATTCCATTTGCATGCTCTATCTAAGGTATTTGATAGTTTAGAATATGAATCTTTTGTTTGCATTTATTTTTTACTTTTGCATACTAAGTTATTGGTTATTGCATGCATTTTGGCGACTCTACTAGGGATTCTATCCTTTGTCCAACTCCATCATTTGTCATATTTTTTGTAATTTTTTTTTTGCATAATATTACTCCTTTTGAGTGGTTTCAATGATCAAGTTTTTCTAGGAGCTTTCTAGGGTGAAATTAACATTGCAATTGCATTTAGAAAAATTGAGAGACAAATTTTGATACACAATTTGATATATTCTAAATTTATGAAAAATATTGCATTTTGAAAGGGGCATAAAATTTTAATTATATGGAAATCTACATGACTGTATAGATTGTGGTTAGTTTTATGATTTTCACTACCTTTTTCATTACATTTGGATGTTTGGAATATACAAAATCAATTTTAACATGTACCTAAAATTTATGCATATATCTTTCTTTTTAAGTATATACATACTAATTTTAAGTATACATAGTGTTTTCAACTTATATATAGGGTTTGGAAGAGTTATACATAAGGTGTTGGTTCACAATTTTTGTTACATCAAAAGATTGATCTATCAATGCTCCATACAAATGGTAGAGACACAGATCACATGGGAGGAAGTTAGTCCCTTGTCACAAATCTTGAGGGGAGTGTTGACCATCTACCAACAATCTCCCCCTCAACATTACCCGAGGGGATTTGAACTCGTGACCCAATGCTTTGATACCAATTGTTGGTCCATGTTTTTCATTGCATCAAAAGATCGATCTATCAATGCCCAATACAAATGGTAGAGGCATGGATCACATGGGAGGTGGTTAGTCCCTTGTCATGAATCTTGGGGGTAGCGCTAACCATCTTCCAACAATCTCCCCCTTAGCGTTACTCAAGGGTATTCAAACCCGTGACCCAACGCTTTGATACCAATTGTTGGTCCATGTTTTTCGTTGCATCAAAAGATCAATCTATCAATGCTCAATACAAATAGTAGAGACATGGACCACACAAGAGGCATTTAGTCTCTTGTCACAAATATCGAGGAGAACGCTTACCATCTACAAACATGAGCACAATAAATACATGACAATAAAATCATAGAGGGGAATATATACACATGGGAGTCTTTAACACCACAAACC
>VDFB02334458.1:0-16020 GCA_007258455.2 Sequoia sempervirens | reverse complement strand
TGGTTGAACTATCACTCGTATCGAGTGTTTGTTGTGAACGAGGTCAGAGGTAGGATCAAATTAGGATCTGATTGATGCCATGTGGTCTACATCTGTATTTTGTTCTTGGGGCACCATTGAATGTTGAAGGCTTCAAATCCCTTAATCAGGTCCTAAACTCGGTGTCTATAGGATCGCATGTAGATATTCTTGGCTGAAAAAATTCCTTGGACTTGATTGACTACTAGTTTAGAATCTTCAAACACCATTAATTGCTTAATTCCTATCTATTCTACAAGGCTAATACCTTGCACTAGTCCTTCATATTCAACTTCATTATTCGAGCAAGCGAAATGGAAGCGGAAAGACCTTAATGTCTTTTCATTTTGTGGGGACATTAAACATATCCCAACTCCTGCACCATTTTTGCATCTTGCTCTATCGAAATGCAGTGTCCATAACTCTAAGGCTTGACCACTCTCTAGTTTTTTGACAACCTTCGGGAGCACTAGATCCTCATCGTAGATGAGATAGGTGCCCAACCCGGTAGCATGGTAGTTGCCAAAAGGATTAGTATTTATATGTTCACTCAAGAGAACATCTTCTTGATTGGTTTGATTGTTGGTCACTTTTTCATTTTCTAGTAGCTCGGCGTGATACATTTCCTGCTTGGTGATAGAAGTATGTGTGGCCTCAAATTTGATCATGGCTTCATCAGCCACATTTTTTGAATGTAGGGCTTTAGATACTATCTTCATTTTAGCTCCATGCTTGGTCCTTAGGATCATGTGCGACCAATCCAGGGACAAGTATCTGCCCACCTTTGAAGTAAAATCTTAGGATAGACATAGGCCAAACATGGGGGGAACATCTATGATCACAATATCTTGCAACACCGTAATGCTAGGGTAGGCAAATAGAGTTAGGGGGAGATCCTTGATGAGACTGACAGTTTCGACTCTATTTCCATCAAGTTGCATCACTTCCTTTTTTAAAGGTTCATAATTGAGCCCTAAAGCTTCAACTATCTATTTCGGCATAACTGTAGTGCTAGCACTAGAGTCAATCATAGCATTTTGTAATAACTTCTCTCCCACAATAAGTGTTAGGAAGAAGGGTTTGGGTTTTAGGCTATCTATTACCTCAGCGGGAGCTTCCACTATGCTATTTGTGAGAACTTTGGCTAGAGGTGATTAATCAACTTCCTTTCCTTTGAGCAATTGCTACTTTGGTTCAATGATTGGATCCTCCTGGAGCACCTTCTGTAGTAATGTCTTTTGCTCTGGAATGACTAGTATATCCTAAAGAGACACATTAGTGGATGATTTTTTCAATTATTCCACCACATTGAAGGGTGGCGGATTTAGAGGTTTATGCTCTTTTTCTCTTGTTATAACAATTTCCTTTCGCAATGGGCATTGTGGCACCACGACGGAGGTACAAGGAATTTGGTCGGAAGCACTTTTAAATTGCAAACTGTCCAGTTGTGGGATAATTGGTTAACCCGTGAATCTCCTCTTTGAGTGAGTGTTGTAATCAAACTGTACTTGCAGTGTTTTAGATCTGAATGCATCATTGGAAAACACTGTTTCCTCTTCTTCCATCCATGAAAAGAGTGTGTGATCAAGAGCGATGTTCGCTTCTTGTTCTAGTGACATCCCTTACATTTGTGCGGTGAGCACCACATTGTCCATTTGTGAAGATGCATACACATAGCTTCCAGGATCTGACGTTGCACCCTAACTGTGTTGTTCCACCACCTTTAGTTGTAGGTTGCCACATAGATAGTTTTAAGGCATATGTGAATCGCCTGCAAGGGAAACACCAAGGGTCTGGTGTTGTCGACTAAATTATTCTGTCCCGCTATTAACTCTCTACGTGAGCTTAGATTGATGCTTTGCAATGAAGTGGGTATTGGCACTATTTGATTTGTTGTTTGTGCATGTGGATTTGTGTGGGTGCCTCCTTGGAATTGGTTTTGTTGGTAAGAGGACCTTCCACCTTGATAATTTTGATAGGTTGGCTTTAGAGGTACAACTTGGTTGCGCTTGATAATGGTTATCTCATTGGCCATATGTCACAACATTTCCTTGATGTCATTCATATCCTCCTTGGAAAAACCAGATGTAGAAGCAACATTCTACAATGCACTTAGATATGTGTACATAAACTAGGTAGGAGTTGACATGATAGTAGAAGGCATCTCCTAAGCAGGAACTGATATTTCTGGAAATATAGGAATGATGGGTTGAGGTGGCAACTTTTCAGCATCTATCAAATTGTTCTCCACCTTGACAGTGATGCTATATGCGCCCGGTAGTGTGGTTCCACTGAGAGACTAGATCATCATGGAAATTTTAGGGTTGATAGATTTCAAATAGAACATAAATGCTAGATCGGGCAGATATCAACTTGAATCCTTTGCCAACTTGTATGGAATCGAGCGTTGAAGTCAACCATGGCTTCATGCGAGGCCCACTTTATGATCGACAACTAATAATATAGAAAGGATCAGTCTCCTTTGTTTAAAAATCTCTAGTAGAAAGGATCTTCGAGCTCATCCTAAGTACTGATAGTGTTTTCTTGCAACGTCTGGTACCAATCTAGCGCCGTGCCTCTAAAAGAGGCAATGAGCAATCTCAGTGCTATATTTTGGTTTGTAATGCTATGTACTAGGCACTACAAGAGGACTTTTGGTGTCCCATGTCACATAATTTTTGTTAGCAACAGGCAACATGGCTAGTGGAAAGGGCGGAGGAAGTGGAACATTCACTAATTGGGTCGCGCGTTGTATTTTCCCTAATGGTGGTATTAATAGACCAAGATTATTTGTTGTTTGGGACCTAGTAATAGGCCGATGACTCATACACCCTTCTTAAAATTAGATTCATTTAAGCACATTCCCCACTGGGGGTGCCAGGAAAAAAAAATTGTTGATGCCAAAAATTGGCAAGGTAACGACCCTTTGTGGGAAACTTGGTTTATGGGGGACTTATTATGCTAAACTAAGTGACCTTCGAATTTTTAAAGAAGTCGGCTTCTTCTGTAATTGGTTTTTTGGAATGGGAAAATGAAGCAGATATAAAAATAAAGAATCTAACTAAGGTGATATGCCAAAATTTAGATAAAAGGCATGATAAACCTATCTTTTAGATATGATATAAGTGCCCACTTAGCAATTTACCATGTCCCAGAATAACAAAAATTAAAGATTGAATCATGAACAACTCATTCAATGAAATAAAATAATTTTCACACCCATTTACTAAAAAGAGGAGTTAAAAGACATGATCTAAACCAACAAACTTGCATTTAAATTATAGAAGTTTTTCCAATAAACTATTCAAACAATAATGACACAGTATAAAGTTTATCAATAGCATAAGAAAACAGAGAGGCCGAACAATGGCACAATCTATGAGTTCTTGCAATAACCTAAACAATAAAAAGGCCTGGTGTCTCTCTAAAATCATGTAATTCTTGAACCCGTGGAACTTGGAACATGTAACATGTAATCTTCAAACCCCTCTTCAGAAGCAAAGAGCAGTATAGAGTGAGCCTTCCATCGCCTAATGAGTAGTAACGTAAAATATTCAGAATCCCGAGCAATGATTCCCCTTGGTCGTTGTAACAAAAAATATTCAGGCCATAACATTTGGTCGCTCCCTATCCAGGTGCATCCCCTACTAATGATAGCAACAATCCTATGCAAACAAGTGTCGCCACCCAGTTTAGGCGGTTAGAACACGTGGTAGCATATCATAGCCCATAGTTCGTTCCATCCTATGTTGAAGAAGCATCTGCAAGGAGACAAATGACAACATGGTGTAGGCCATGGTTCATTCTCCCCTTCCTTTGTTGAAATCTTGTGTCGGGGTTACATGTAGCAAGAATGTTTACTATAGACGCCACTTGTGGGGCCCGCCAAATATTTATGCAAATGGGAGCTACGTGACACATGAGCAAGGCCCAATGAGGAAGTGGAGGGAAGTAGTTAAAATAGCCTGCAGGGAAGACACGTGGGAGTATACTAGGGGTTGGTAGAAGAGCAAAGGAGAGAATTCCCTCAGAGAGTGCTGAGAAAACACGTGGCAAAGGCCAAAGGCCATTTCCCAAAAAGGGGTCGATGACGTTTATTAGAGGCATGGGCTAGTACTTAGCAAAAAATAAAACACAGAAGGGAGCTTGATGAATTCTATATTCATAATATGTAGAGATGTGGTGTAAGTGCTCTTCTAGGTTTGCTTGCACCAACTAGTTAGGCAGACTTCTCTTTGTCTTCACCCAAGAACCTGATAGCCTCTAGGTTCTGATTAGGCTTAGGTCATTAACTAAGCCCTATTTCAACTCTTCCTCAAGAGTCTCACTCCTTGTGCTTCACCTTGGAGGACTTGACACCATTTGAATTTGTAGACTATCTCCTACACTTAGAAGGATCTAAGTGCCAACTTCACTCTCAACCTTGAACTTCTTGTAGGGGTGCTTGAGACATTGAAAATATGCCAAACACATTCATTTGATTGCATCTTGGAGGGTCTTCTATTTTCACACTTACCGATTTCAAGAACTTGCATTGGTGAGGCCTAATTCCTTGTAGCCCTTACCAGTCACCTTTTTGGTTTTCTTGCTCAAAATTTCCAAACAACCTAGCAAATAAACTTCACTTCCAGATACCCTTTTTGTGTCTTTAAATGTTTCACAGGGTTTCAGACCCCTGACTCTTCCGTACAGTGGATGCCTACAATCTAGGGCAAATAGGGCTAATAGGCCTAATACCTAGGGTTACAATGATCTCTTGCCAATTTCTCACACAAATGGATTGATCAAGCCTCAATCCTTCTAGCATTCTTAGGTAAGGTTATGCCCCACCTGGAACTGTACTTGTTCCGTACAGTACCTCCTTCCCCTGCCTATGTTCTTCAAATTTTCACTCTCAAACCTCTAACCGGACTTCCCAAGCTCACCTAGGGTTTGAGTTTAGAAATACTTGCTCGACTCCCCATGACTCCTACTACTAGATATATATAGATACATGGCTCCCCTAACAAATCCATCCACTCTTAAGAAAACCCCGTGGTTAGATTTCATGGGGGAGCCATTAAAGGACTGACAGTTCAAAACAGAGATAACAAACCCTCTAGAACCTACTCTATGAATTCAAGGCACCAAATCAACTCTAAACAACTTGATTACAAAATGGAAAATGCTCAAGACTACTGTATGAACACAAATCTAATAGCAAATCAACACATCTAATTCATCAAATAGCACTGTCACTCAAGATCATTCGGTATACATAGAAAATGCAGAGTTCTCACTATTTTCCAAAACCAAAAGCTTCATTACAACAAATCTAACTGCTTGCCTTCGAGCCACACCTTACATAGATGTCATTTTCCAAGTTTTAAGGGATGTTGGCCGATCCCACACTCCTAGCTTTTAGGGGATCTGAGATAACTAAGTTGCATGCAACCTGACAAATGTTGTCATGCAACTTTACAACAACTTTTGCAACTTCCCATCATTGTGTCCTCTTCCTAACTTCTAGGACCTCTAACTCCTTGATTTCGAGCCATCAACTCCCTTAACTGCCTCTTGGCATCTTCTAACAATGACCATGTGTTTAGAACACATTTAAGGCTCAACTCTCAAATTAACCTACTAAGCTAATTAAAGCAAAAGATACTTAACAAAGACTATGCTATGGTGACCTTAGTCCTAATGACTAATTCACTTATTCCACACACAAACAAGACCTTCTAAGGTCCAAAATAAACACCATCACCCTGACTTGGCTAAGGTCAGGTACAAGCCAAAATTGACAATAAAAAATGGAGGTTAGCCTAGGTGCTCCTGCACCAAGATGGATAAGTTGCAGGTAAATATATGAGAATGTTTGAATAAGTGAAGCCTGGGAGAACAAACTCAACTTTATACAAGATTGTGTCATTTATTGATATGTAAGTAAATTAAGAAATTCTCTCAAAATGGGAACAAAACTAAATGGGAAATGGCATGGATATGCAAATTTCACCATTATAAATTTGTGTCATTGAGTTAATTTTACATTAATAAAAATTATGTGACAATAATAGTTTATAAGGTACTACACATTTTCAAAGTTCTACCATGATGTAGACCATAACTAGGCACCATATGTAACAAAATTAGCTAGTTTAGGTGTACCAATAACAAAAACTCTATAACATCATATTAAAGATGCTCAAAAAATTATAAAGACTTAGGCTAATAGCCTTGATTTTATTTTCAACAACCTATAGGCACACATGCCTCTTACATTGATAGAAATATGTTCAAGTTAATGTTAGAAATAGTAGGTTTATATGAGCCAATAAACCTTCATTGATCTCTCTTCATTTTTAAAATTCATCTTTCATATTCAAGTCTAGAGGAGTTCAATCTAGCCACCAGGTCAATAGGTTTTTAAATAGTTTCTAGAAGTAGTGGTTATATTCTAATTATAGTCTATAGTTTTCTAGAGGTTACCACCCAAAAACACTCAAGTAACCATCTAGAAATGGTAACAATAACTACCACTAGGAGAGAATTAAGTGTGCCCAACAAATGAAACTATCATATTTTTAAATATGTTCTGTGGTAACTGTTACTAGCCACCCACACTAGGAACAACACTAAGAACTTGACAAATACATGGACCCTAGTATGGAACTCATCTAAAAACAAAAAATCTTGCTAGTTAGAATGTGGGTCCCAAAAAATTATAAATTCTCATGTGGTACCAAAAATAACCGTAAGCCCAATAATTTTGGTTGATTGCCAAAAGGGAAGAGTATGTGGGTCCCGACAAGGTTATGTAGCACTCATGTTTTAAAAAGTAGCCAATTCAGTCAACCAAACAACATAAACTTTATAAAGGAAAATTGAGGATACTCAAAAAAGGTTAACAACCTTGATATGGTTTTCAACAATCTATAAGCACATTGGCCTCTTACATTGACATAAATATATCCAATTTAATGACATAAATAACAAGCTTATATGGACTACCAAACCTTCATTACTCTCTTTTCATTTTCAATCTTCACCTTTCACATTCAAGGTTGGAGAAGTTTGACCCAAACACCGAGTCAATGGGGGTAATTTGTATAATTGGATGTTTCTTTACATCCTCCATGTTTTTTTATGCCTAACAGTCCCACCTCAATTTGCACATGGGAATAAATAAATAAATATGAAAGAAGATTTCTTAAAAATAGTAATATGGAGCTCTACTAGAGTTTCATGTTTCTATAGTCATCCTTGGCCCCTCTTATGTCATATTGCGCCTTAGGTGCAAGATTTTTCATTTTCTTTGTGTCGTACTGTAGACATCGAAAATACACAAATTGATATCGCACATTCGATCCTGATCTACTAACATCGTTTCATCTTGAATCATCCCTCTATCTAACCATTTAATCGAATAGCCTTATTTGATTAAATTCGTCATAATTCCCCTTTTAATTAAATAAATCCCTCGATTTAATTAAATCATTATCTCAGTGTAATTAGCTAGGTCATTTCATCTTCCTATCTTTGATTTAATTAAATAATCCATATTATTTTATTAAATCTCTAAAGTTAATCTAATTAAATTAAATAAATCAAGCATTTATCTAATTTAATCTAACATAACCCCCTTTGGTTAAATAAATCAAAAATATTTATTTAACTAAGTCTTAATCATTTTCATCTCTTTTTGATTTATTTCAATCCTAAAATCTAAATCAAAGTCAAATCAGCTAAATCTCCCCTTAAATTAATCAAATCCTAATTAATTTAATCCTAATCACTCAAATCCTCTAGATTTTGCAACTTGCACATGAAAATCAATTTAATTGTTTTATAAATAACCTATTTCTTTCAAAAAAGGCATCCAAGTGGGAATATTCCTCAAATTTGAAATCTCCCCCCCCAAAAGGACTTGTCCCTTCCAACATGGCATTTAACATCTCTTACAAGTCCTTTTCTTGAGCCATACAACATTAACTTCACCTTTCACCTCATCCTTCAAGCCATATTTTGAATTTGAATCTCCCCCCTCTTTGCACATCCTCCATCCATTCACAAGTTGACAAGTGGCATTTTGTCATTGGCTCGTTCTTAGTCCCACATTGCTCAATTTTGGACATTCATCCTTCAATCTCATCTATAAGTAAAGAGCTCATATCTTCATCTCATCATCCACAATTTGAGTAAACTTACTATACTCAAATTTAGGACAATCTTCATTCATCAATCTTGAGTTCTTAGCTAGGTTATTGCAGATTTTGGCTTGGAGCTCTCATCCTTCATCATCAAAGTGGATCAAATCTCTTCATCAAATTAACATTGCATCATTGGAGCTGGGAAAGGGCCAATTTTCACATCAAATTGGCACCAATTCCCTCAAGAGATTAGGAGTTTATATTGCATTAGAATAGGACTTGATTTGTTCTGAGTTTCTTGGTGTTCTTCATCTCATTTTCTTTCTCTCGTGCAATTTAAATGAATTTCTTGAGGAATCATGTTTCTAACTATGCATTTGATCTAATTTATTAATTGTTTCTTGTGTTTTTGTAGGTTGTCAATGTTTTTTTATGCCTAATAGTCCCACCTCAATTTGCACATGGGAATAAATAAATAAATATGAAAGAATATTTCTTAAAAATAGTAATATGGAGCTCTACTAGAGTTTCCTGTTTCTATGGTCATCCTTGGCCCCTCTTACGTCATATTGCGCCTTAGGTGCAAGATTTTTCATTTTCTTTGTGTCGTACAATCACATTTATTGCAAGTTTTGTGGGATTTATTATGCCTACAACCGGCTCTAACCCAACTTTTCTTGTTGGTGTCAGTGGTTCAACGGCTTTGCTCATGGCTCCTCCTCTGAACAAGCGTCCCCAATTTTTTTTTTTGAAAGTTTTCCATGAGGTAAGTCTTTTGATTCTCTGGCTGATGTGGTATTACCCATCCCGAATTTTGATTTTGCATGTTAATGGTTAGAGAAACATACTCTTGTTAGTTTTTTTTTGGGAGGACTCCCCTGAAAGTGTGCTTAAAGAATGGGTTCAAAAGGTTTGGGTCCCTCATGGGGTCCACCTTGATACATGGCTCAAAATTTGACCAAAGGCTTGTTTCTTTTTTTGTTTTGTGGAGGTTAGTCATGTTCAAGTAATCTTGAATCATGGGCACTGGTATGTTTGATCCTCTTTATTGGTTTTCCAGCCCTGGACCCAAGACTTCACTATCTCAGATGACACAAAGTAATGGGTTCTAGTCTGGATTGAATTTCCTAGTCTTCCCTTGCCTTGTTTGCATTTTTTATATCATATTACTTCCTCCCTAAGGAGAGTTATTTGTGTCGAACCAGATAGGTTCTTTCAAGCTCGCCCTCAAAAGTAGGTCTTTGTTGAAGTGGACCTTTCACAAAATTTGAAAGAGTCCATTGATATTCAGATTGGTAATTTTTGGCATACCTAGAAGGTCACTTATTTTAATCTGTCGAATACTTGCTATTGGTGTCAGCCCATTGACCACAAGATTAAGGATTGCCCTCTTGTAGTCCCCCGTGCTCAATTGTTGCCACGGGAGGCTGACAATCCCCATTAGGTGGAAGGTGTTACTGCCAAACTAGAGGAAAAATGGACAATGATTACTAACTGAAAAAATAAGTCCAATGGCTCTGGGTGATTGCCAAAACTCCTGAGCTGACAAAAGAAGTTTCAAATCCTTTAGGGAAGGTTAAGGAAACCCAAGTGGTTTCTAATAGCATTCTAGCTTGACCAAGGCCCTCAACCATGCCCCAACCTACCTCAATGATGATAGCTCAGTCGACTGCATCTCCTCTCATGTTGGGAATCCATAGGAGATCTACAACCCTTCTCGACCTCTCGAAGAAGGAGAATATGTTCAAGAAAAATAGATACATTTGTCTCCTCCCATTCAAATTGGGTTAGTCCCACAAGATTTTTTTTAGAATCGTTATTCCTCTCTAGAAGAGTTGGAATCCGATGAAATGGTTGAGTTTCTAACATGAATTTTCTTTCCTAGAATGTTTGAGGTCTAGCATACCTCTCTAGGAAGTATTTTGTTAGGTATACTCTTCCAAAATATGTTGGTATTGATGTGTTGTGTCTTTAGGAAGTGAAATTTGTTGGTTTTTTGCTCTCTTCTACTTGCTGAACTATTTGGCCAAATAGTAAAATGTTTTGTTCTAATCATGAGGCTGAATGTGGCAGAGCGGTCACCCTTTTTTCCCATGGTGGCACACTTGTGTGGTTGATCATGGGTCTGACCCCACACATCGACTCATCTAGATTCTTTTGAACATTGATAATCATTTCTTTGGGATTATTAATGTTTATGTATCAAATGATGCTATTGAAAGATCTCTTCATCGATGATGGATTGATGACTCATTGTCAGTTGCTATCTAGTTGCTTTGTGGGGATTTCAATATGGTTGAGATGGCATACAACAAGGATGGTAATTTTCCATTTTGATGGGTAGCTGGTGAAAGGGAGGCTTGGTTTTACATGCATAATAAATTGAGTCTTTTTGACCCCAATATTGGCTACCAACACTCTCATTCTCTATGGCATACTTGGTGCAATTTTCGAGTTGGGTCTGATAGGATATTTAAACATCTTGATCATGTCATAATCTCGGCTCAATATTTTTTCTCTTTTGCCATCTCTTCCCCACTTTTGGTTAAGCCATTAGTGGATGTGACGTTGTCAGACCACTTTCTCATTTTATTTTGCATTGAATGGAAAGTAAGACAACTTTGTGCTAGTAGGACCCAATTTTTTCTAAATACCTCTCTGTTGAGTCACCATCCCACGTTGGCCTGGATCAACACTATCTATAATCTTGAATGTGGATCAACCCACTCAACTGGTTGGATCAAGTGGTGGAATAATGCTATCACCCGTACTGTAAGGTTTCTTTGCATTTATGGGCGAAAATTGGCTATCTTTCACAGACGGTCTTATGAAGTGACAATGTCTGACCTTCATACCACCACTAAGGATTTGGAGGCTAACCCCTTCTCCCCTTCTCTGCAAGTTAGGGTTGCAAAGTTAAGACATCAAAATTAAGTTGTTGATAATTATACTGCTAGAGGGAAACAAATCAAGGCCAAATTACATTGGTTCAAGATTGGGGATTGTTCCTTGAAAGAATTTTTTCTAGCTCTTCGATCTAAACATTCATCACCTAGCATCAAGCGAATCAAAGATGGTAATAATATGCTTTCAAAATTGTCTGATATTCTCCAAGAATTTGTTAAGCACTATGAGAAAGTTTTCACATCCCAAGATTATGCTCCAAAGTGAAATAATGCACTCCAAGATTGTTGTTGTACCAAATAGGCTTTCCTCATCCTAGAAAGATTTTTGTGAGCAATTTCTCACAATTGAAGACCTCAAAGAAGTTGTTTGCACAATGGCTGATGACAAAGCTCCAGGAATTGATGGATTCCCATGTGATTTTTACAAAACTCTTTGGGATTGTCTGGGGAAGGATTTGCATAAAGTTTACCTTGAAGCTTTCATTCTATTTCCTTAGGTAATCTTATCAACAAAGGCAATATTAAATTCATACCTAAAATTGGTGATCCTGAGGATATCTATAACTGGTGGCCCATCACGCTCCTCAATGTTTCATACAAAATAATTGCCAAAGCCCTTGCTTTAAAAATCCATCATCTTTTGCCTTAGATTGTGCACCCCAAACAAATTGGTTTTATTAAATCTAGGTTCATCTTGGACAACATAATTGTTGTCTGGAAAGGCATGGAGTGGGCGAGACACTCTAACCAAAAGGCATTTTTTCTCAAAATTGATTTTTTCAAAGCTTATGACCACATAGAATGGCCCTTCATTTTAGCTATGCTTTCTGCATTAGGATTTGGCTCAAATTTTATTTAGTCTGTGAAAATATTGTTCTTTGAAGTTTCATCTTGCATCACCATTAATGGCTACTAGTCCCAATCCTTTGGTCTATTCCACTCCATTTGTCAAGGTTGCACGCTTGCCCCCTCACTTTTTATTATAGCTACTAAGGGGTTTGGCTATCTTCCTCATTCCATTTTCTAGGGGCTTGTTTGAGAGATCTCCTTGACTAATTCACTAGCTCAGTTAGTCAATGGCCACTTTATCGAT
Source organism: Sequoia sempervirens (assembly GCA_007258455.2). NCBI lineage: Eukaryota > Viridiplantae > Streptophyta > Pinopsida > Cupressales > Cupressaceae > Sequoia > Sequoia sempervirens. Next base: position 3,874 of record VDFB02334458.1, on the reverse strand, counting down.
GATTTCTTCCTTACCTTGCTAGAAGAAGAAAATAATGTCAAAGCTACTCTTGGTTGTTTAGAGACCTTTTTCTTGACCTTTGGTTTTTCCATTCAGTGGCACAAAACCTTGTGTTACAAACAACTCATTCTTCCCATTGCTCTCTAGATTCAACAATATGGGTGGAAGTGGATTGCTCCTAGAAAAATATTTCAATTTCTTGGCATCCCTTCCACCTTTTAGGCCTCTTTTGCTGATCTTTGGTAAGTAGTTCTATCTTGAATTGAGCAAAAATTAGCTTTCTAGGTTACCAAGCTACTCTCTCTAGCTGGTAAATTTTTGGTGTGCTCTAAAATATTAGTAGTGACTCATGTGCATTACTCCTCATGTTGGGCCTCTTATGCAAAGCTAGAAAAATTGCTCAAAGATTTTCTTGGGGCCTCTTATAAGACTCACAAAGGCTTTCACCACATTGCCTGTGAGTTTTACTACCTCCCTAGAGATTCTAGTGGGATTGGCCTTCTTTCCACTCATTGGCAAGGGACTACTCTTTGTGTCAAGTGGATTATCTGAGCTCTTATTAGCAATGAGGCCTAGAAAATTCTCCTCAGGCATTGTAATAAAGTGAGTTATCCTGCTCATAGACCTTCTTGGAATGGAATTGGATTTCAAACCCTTCTTGTTATGAGGGAGCCAATTCAAATTTTGGGTATTTTTGTTGCCAAAAGCATTTGGCATGCCTAGGAGGTAGTCAAGCCCTAGCTTCATTGGACTAGGACTAGATTTTGTGATGGGCTCTCATTCAATCAGCTGAATAATTAGTGGTCTCCTCTTTTTTCCAGTGCAGACCAGTCGTTGGCCAAGCTTCCTTGGTTTAAGGCCCTTAGATTCCATAAGAAGGGTATCCAAACCCTTCAAGTTTTATTCCAAACACCCACCATGAGTATTTTGTTGCAGGATGCTTTTCATGCCCAATTTGGTTTTTCAAAACCATGACTGTGAAACCTATGACGACTTGGTGAGCATCATTATAGTTGACATGCTTCATAAAGTGGGTGTCCATTCCACCAAGCTCTGGTGGAAAGATTGGAAATGGTATCCAAACACCCCATTCAAAAATTACAAGCCTCAACTTGGTTATCAATGGCTTTCACCTCATTTTCCAATGATTGACAACTTGAACCAAAGGTGGCACCTCTAGTCTTTAGTGTATGTTTGGTGCAAAAAAAAATTTACTACATGGTCTGCAAGTGTTGAGCCAAAGTTTGTCGACTTTGCTTGGTGTATTCTTTTCCAAAGCTTACTAGTGGGGTCTCAACTTTCTCACTTGGGGGTCCAAGACCCTCATTTCCTTTTTGTGGGTAAGTTGAGTCGTTTAAGCATCTCTTTTGGTTCTGTACCAAAGCTCAACAACTATGGAATTGGATTTGTGACTTCTTTCGGCTAGAGCCCTTCTCTTGGCATAGGTTTTTGCTAGGGGACTCTCCCAGGTTCCCCGCTAAGTATACTTAGATTTGGCACACTTTCAGGGTGGAAAACCTCTTTAGTATTTGGAAAGATATAAATGCCTGCATATTTTCTCACTGCCAGATTGATAAATTTGTTTCTCTATAATATAAAGCTATTATTTTCTCTAATGTTCTTTTGCAGATTCAAGTGCAAGAAAACAAATTTGCGCTTGAAGTTTCTCACCTTCAGGAGCTTTTGGACCATTGGGGCAATTCCCTTTGCATTGTGGCTTGTGTGCCTCCCTCTCCCACTTCATCTCGGGGTTGGTCACCTTCACAGGGCTAATGGTGAAGTGGCTATTCCAAGGATTTTCACCCCTGTTCTCAGGCTCCTCCTTGTTGCAGCTCTCACCCTCATAGGCGGTCACCCTATCCTTCTTTGCAGGCTAACCTGGGGTGCCCTTCTAGAGGAGCAACGAGGTAGAAGCAAAGCTTCTAGGTGGCCTTTTGGTGATGCTCCTAGACATAGTTTTGGTTGCCCCACTAATACTTCTAAGTGGCTCCCGCATTTGGATTTGGCAATTTCACCTCATTGTGAAGATAAAGATAAAGAAACTGAAAAAGATGACAATGGTTGGGCTCCTCCTAATGTCACTTTAGACCCCACTATTGTATGGGGAAAACTAGATGATAAGGACCTGCCACCCTTTGCTAGCACTGCTATGGTTGCTTAATGGCCTTTTTTATTTGTTGTTTTTGTAATGTTTTCTTATTTCTGGGTGTGGCCCAAAACTCTTTGATATTCTGGGCTCTGCCCATGTGACTCTGGGGGTGTACCTTCTTACCATCCACATTTTTTTTATGAATATGTGTATTTTTTATCTTTTATTAATATAGATATTGACGAATATATATATATATATATATATATATATATAATGAAAGAATCTTCCCTAAGTTGGGAATTGCATATCCTTTTTAGGACCCATATACTCTTCTTTGTACTAGTTGACTAAAATTATTGGGCTTGTACTTATTTCTAGAGCCCATTAGAAATTACAATTTTTTGGGATCCACATAGTGTTCTCTCTACTAGTTGACTAAAATTGTTGGGCTCATACTTATTTCTAGTGCCAAATGAGAATTTATAATTTTTGGGACCCACATTTCTAACTAGCAATATTCTTCTTAGTGGGTGAGTTCCATAATAGGGCCCACATATTTGTCAAATTTTCATTGCTATTCCTAGTGTGGGTGGCTAGTAATGATTGTAAAAGAATATATTTAAAAATGTGATAGTTTCATTTGTTGGGAACACTTAAATCCTCTCTTGGTGATAGTTATCATTATCACTTCTAGATGGTTACTTATGTGTTTTTTGGTGGTAGCCTTTGTAACAACCTTTTAGGCAACTACAAACTATAATTACAAATGACCATACATCTAGGATCTATTTCAAAATGATCGAGCTATTGACCTAGTGGTTAGCTCACACTCCTCCAAACTTGAATATGAAAGGTGAAGTTTGAAAATGAGGAGAGATCAATAAATCTATATTGCCCCATAAAAACTTGATATTCTATTATTAACTTGAACATATTTTTTTCATTTTAAGAGGTCTATGGGCCTATATTTTATTGAAAAGAAAATCAAGGATGTTAGCCTAAGTCTTTTTAATTTTTTGAGTATCTTCAATCTACTATTATAAACTTTTGCTATTGGGTTGCTTACACTAGCTACTTTTTTATGTAGACAAGGTTCGTGAACTCAAATAAGGGATACAAAGAAAGAAACTCCACACAAAAACCACTCACAATAACATCATGAACTAAATAGAAAATTTAGAAGTCATAAAATGATAGTACAAAATTTCCTTACATTAACATTTTAGATCCTACCATTCTATCCAAGAAATTAGCTTGAAACATTTACCTTAAATGTCAAATCAAAAAAATAAGAATGACATTTAGATTCACAAGCTTCCTATAGACTATAGACCAACCATTCAAGCATTCCAACCCAATTCATTATCATGACCTAAGTTCAAAAATTTAGAACTCAAAAAATACTAAGCTCCACTTGTAGACTTACTACTAGTATTTTAGCTTATTCAAAAAATACAAAAAGTATCAAATGATTACCCATTCACATCAATAGATTTAATTATAAGTGCAAGAAAATGGGGAACAAAAAAGTGGCCAACCTTGATATTTTCTACAAAAAATGAATGTGTTATATAAAATGTATACAAAGCTATAATGTGTACACACTGTATTCTATAAAAATGAATGCATGTGCATGTTTTATTCTTTGAATTCAAAAATTGATGATCTCACCAATTTAGGCTTGGATTTGCAAGCCTAAGGGTTGGGTTGGACATCTCGTTTGACTCCTAATTTTATGCTTTCAATATAAAACAATGAATTTGAACTTTAAGCTCATCAATT